>JAMWFC010000056.1:600000-822571 GCA_027475525.1 Macrolepiota albuminosa | reverse complement strand
GCCAGATGTTGACAGGTCCGTTAGAACTCTCAATATCCTTGAAAAAAAGGCCAGTAACGTCCGACTTCTCTGAAAACTCAAGTGTCATCACTTTCGGTACAATATCTTCAGAGATTGGCCAGCTTATGTCGGATCCCTACCTGAAGGAGAACAACTTCAAGCGAGGTATCTCTCTTCTCACATATGACTGACTGTTTATAGCTCAACGGCAGTTCTGACCATTCCCTTGCATTATGCCCATTTACCGCCAGTTCTTAATTTCTTCGGTGTAGTTCCTACACCTGTATACTGTGGATGCCTTGGTCTATTGAGTATGGACGCTTGAAGTCTAAGAATCTACCATGATAAATGTTGACATTGACTTCTTTTTTCAAAGCGAGTCCTCAGACTCCTCACTGTAACCCCATAGACATGGCTGGAGTTGGGTCACTGCTATACAAATCAATAGTCAAGTCAACCTGTTGCGTTCCCAAACTCTTTTATCCCAGAACCACTTTGAATATGTATTTCTTGGTTAACATCGACCTATACCACGAAGATATGACTTGGTTCTCAGCGACTGTTCTTGATTTACTTCCAAATGTTCTTGATTTCTGCCTTTAACGGCGTACATCGCAATAGTAGCACTTAATTTCAACTTGATAACTTTATTATCAGCCCTGATTGCTGGTGAGAGTGAGCATGGATCGGTGACGAGCTGATGTAGTCGTTCACCACACTTATCTGTTCTTGCTGCGGCGGTCCAGGACGCGCCGTCAGGATGATGATGCAAAACTGGGCACCTGGATAGAAGCTAAAGCTACGGTCAATTCAGCAGTATGGAATGCTCATTATGACAGGCAACGCCCCACCTCATCTAAAGGAAGAGTGATGCACCAGTAGCTTTTCTCCAAATACCCAGGCTTATGGTCAATGTTCTGATTGAGGATTTACGTATAATGAGGTTTCAATAGCGCTTATGAGACCAACTTTCTCTGGAACCATTCTGATTTGAACGGCGATCAGGTCTACCTGGCCCTGAATCCTGTGTACCTAAACATGATTATTTAATAAGAACTCATGTCTCAAGTTTCTCGCCCATTGCGCAGCAATTGCACAGTAGAGTTATCTGAGAGAAGAAGAGCTGTGCAGATTGTGCTCAGATGATCGAAGGATTTATAGCACATCGATTACCCTTCGCTGTACATAACCTTTGGTTCCATATGAACGTACTGACATTTTTGGCTGTCAATCGAACTCTGTGCCCTGATCACCTGCTGTATAACTTCCGCAGCGCAGAAGTATCCTTAATTTCGTGCAGCCGGTTCGATCAAGTCACATGCCTCCCGCAATGCGCCGAACGTGATATAAAATGTGGTCGTCATTCAGAAATTTATTTAGTGCGATTCGTCCACGTACATTTTCATCTTTTTCTAATCCCTGCCGCGCGAAGTCCAGTATGCCCCCTCGAAACGCACCGACCCGTGGCGGCTCCAGGGGAAATTCTTCTTCTCGTGGAGCCTCACGCGGTCGTGATGCGAGGCGTGGGGACGTTCAAGCCGGGGGTTCCCCCGTTGGCCTTGCACGCAGTGGTGAGTTCTTATTGTGGTAGATGCCATCTGACACTTTAATATATTATTTTTTAAGCTCATGTAAGGACTGTTGGTGTGAAAAGACCAGGATATGGAACAGCTGGGAGACAAATAGCTATCGTCACTAATAGTTTCGTGACGTCCATTCCAGAAACGATTATAAGGCATTATGATGGTAAGTTTGAGGTGTATTGAAACTTTTAACCACTATCCCTCAATACTGCATTTCAGTTGGTATGTGCATTCAATCGAGCTTGCCTCAACAACCTGAATCGACATGCATGCTTCTAGATTTTTCGTCTGACCTCCACCCTCGAATCAGAAGGATCTTCTGAAAAGCTTCAAGAAGAGGTTGCACCTAGATTTTCACGACTAAAACGGTCTTTGATGGACGCAAGAATATGTTTGCCCCGTATAAACTCGCCTTGGAGCGTCAGATTCCAAACAGGTAGCGAATTACGTCCTTGTGTTATACCTTGAATTTATCTCGCGGCAAGTTTGATATTATTCTAGCGCCTCAGCTGCGTCGAGTGACCGGCCACCTAAAGTTTACAAGGTCACGATTACGAAGGTGAACGAGATCAATCCTGAGTGAGCTTTGGAGACTTGAGTTTCTATTTGACTTGACTAACTCCCTTGATTACGAAGGTGAACGAGATCAATCCTGAGTGAGCTTTGGAGACTTGAGTTTCTATTTGACTTGACTAACTCCCTTCACAGGGTGCTCCGAGCGTACGTTGATGGACAATACTCGGGTGATGAAGAGGTCCTGACGGCTATCATGGTACTACGTTATCGCTATTGATATTCAGCTGTTCTAACGTGAATGGTATAGTCGCTCAACGTGGTAGTTCGAATGGATCCTAGTGAGAAATATCCATTCAATGTTCGCTCGTTCTTCACGGATAAAGAGACGAAGGACATTGGGATGGGCATCGTCCTCTGGAGAGGCTTTTTCCAGTCTGTCCGACCAGGGATTGGGCGAATGCTCATCAACGTCGACATTTCAACTGGCATGATGTACAGGCCGGGCAACTTGATCGACCTTTGTCTTCAATTCTTTGGAAAATCAAATCCGAACGTTCTTGCCCCTTCACAGGGCCTGCCGGATCGTGAAAGATTACGACTGCAGCGTTTTCTAGCCGGTGTTAAGATTGTTACTCCACATACCGCTGGTTCTAGGCCGAATGCTCCACCCCGAGTCATCAAGAAGCTTTCCAATGCCGGCGCGGACGCACTGGCCTTCAACATGAATGGAACAAGGATCACTGTTGCCAATTACTTCAGGACTCGGGAAAATCGTCCGCTTAGGTTTCCTGCGAACCTTTGTGTTGAGGTTTGCTTCAAATGTCTTCATATAAAGTTGCAGGTTCATCATCAATAGGTCGGATCTGGAGCTCTGCTGCCCATTGAGCTCTGTCATGTTCCGCCCGGACAGATTATGAAGAAGCAGATTCCGTCGGAGAAAACGAAAGATGTAGTTGAATTTTCGACCATGAAACCTGCTGAACGATTCAGGAGTATTTCAAATGGTCTGAACACAGTAAGTCCTTGACGTCGGCAGCATATTTATTGTCATTCAATTTCTGTAGGTTTTATCGTATGGCCAATCCGAGTATGTTAGAAGTTTTGGAATGTCTGTAGATACTGCTGCTGGACCACTTCCCATCACCGCACGAGTCCTCCAGCCCCCAAAGCTCAAGTATGGTCCAGGGAGTAGACAGCCGACAATAGTATGTCTTTTTTTTTTCCAAATTTATTCTGTTTTTCTGACTTGAATGAAGCAACCCAGAGATGGTTCATGGAATATGTAAGTTTGGACGTCTCAAGTCAACTCGTTTTTCATAAATTTAATAGGATGGACAAAAAATTCTTCAAGCCTGCAGATATCAAGACGTGGGTTGTGGTCTCATATGAAAGCCAACGTCGCTTCTCAGAAAGTGCAGCGAAAGAGATGGTAGCCGGCCTCGTCAATGCGTGTGGAACTGTCGGTGAGTTTCTTTAATTCAAGGCAATATATTGCTCAGCCTGACGAATATCTTAAGGGATGAGCGTTCGAGATCCTCAACCAATTATTAGATGGGAGAATGCCCAAGGAAGAGTCGCGGAGGTAAGTGTTTAGGATCTGTGTCTCGCGGCGTCAAATAAGAGTGATGTCACCCGCCAGCAACTTAGGGCTGCGGGATCAGCAGCTGCAGGGAAAGCAGCAAAGGAGGGCTATCCTGGTGGTCCCAGCTTGATCGTCGTTATCCTTCCAGATGGTGGAAACGAAATTTATAATGCAGTAAAACAGTGAGTGTTCTTTCATCTTTCCACTCATCCCTCACCTTATGATTATCTAGCTTCGGTGATATTACAGTCAGTGTGTTTCTACCGATACTTTTTTGGGCTCATCATTCGTAAGATGGGTGTTGCGACTCAATGTTTGAAGTCCAGTAAATGTTTTCGCGCGAAAATTCAGTATTGGGCCAATGTATGCCTGAAGTGAGTTTGTTAGAGTTTTGTCCTGCGTGCTTGTTGATTTTCCTGAATAAGGATCAATCCGAAACTCGGAGGAATTAATACAATACCGGATCCTGCATCAGTTCAGGCCATTACTGATCCCAGGAACCCAACGATTGTGATGGGTGAGCTACTTCTATCCGTTTATCCTGACGCATATCCGACCTTCCCATAGGAGCCGATGTAATCCATCCCGCCCCCGGATCCCAGGATCGCCCGTCTTTCACGTCTGTCGTCGGCAACGTTGATTCCGACAATGCAAAATATATTGCAACCATGCGAGTGCAGACCTCAAGGCAGGAAATGATCGATGATTTGAAGGATATGTGTAAAGTATTTCTCTTTTTCTTTTGTTGGCATTGCAGCAGTATTAACAGGTTTGTTAGGAAATCTTGGGAAAATATGTCGATTATCGATCCAAGGTGGAAAGGCAACCGCAGCCTACTCCCAAGCGTCTTATATTCTATCGAGGTGTGCTTTCTCTGCGCTGTTCATAATTGTTATGGTTCTGAGGCAAAGCGTAGATGGTGTATCAGAGGGCCAATTCCAACAAGTCCTTGATTTGGGTGAGCCACTTTTGTGTCTTTCTAGATCCCTCTGAAGTAGTTCCGTCAGAACTTCCGTTGATCAAAGGTCTGTTGTAGCTTAACCTTAATGACTTATTCAATTTCTGACATTCCAAGTAGAAGCGTGCGCAGAGTTAAAGATCAATCCAAAAATTACTGTCATTGTTGTGGGCAAACGTCATCACGTTCGGTATGAGCATTCTTTCTGAGATGAATATGACTGGCTTGAAAATTGGTTGTCTTAGATTCAAGACACAGGAACAGAAGGATGCTGACAGGAGCGGAAACTGTCCGGCAGGTACTGTGGTCGACAGGGAAATAGGGCATCCGACGGAATTCGACTATTTCCTGCAAAGTCACGGTGGCCTCCTCGGAACGAGTCGCCCAGCTCATTATTCTGTATGTGCCCTATTGATTCTTGTGAGGTGATTGCGGTTAATCATTGAGATCATCAGGTATTGTATGATGTTAGTGATTACTTTTATGCATTTGCATTATTCACGGCTGACGATTATCTTGTGTTTAGGACAATAATTTCAAGTACGTGATTTTACTAGGGTAGATGTGGTATGTAGCTCATTCGCACACAGTGCGGACTCCATGCAAGCGCTTTCTTTCGCGTTATGTCATGTTTATGCCCGTTCAACTCGTTCCGTCTCAATTCCTGCTCCCGTGTACTGTGAGTATGGTTCAATAAGGAAACTTATCCTGAATGCTCATTCCTGATTCTAGATGCCGATATCGTTTGTTCGAGGGCAAAAATCCATTATGACCCGTCCGGAGGCTTGGATTTGTCTGATACTGCGACGTATACGGGAAGCCAGGCAACGGCCACATTGGAATCTTTCAAACGTGCCTTCAGATCGCTTCATCCTAATACGTCAAAAGTTATGTATTTCTCGGTGAGATCAACCTCCTAATTCATGAGCATAATATATTCTGACCGTTATGCATCAGTGATTCGATAGGATGCCGTTAGTTCAGTCGGACATTTGTTTCAAACATTTACTCGCTTTCTTGATGCTTTCTCTCTTCGGTTATATACCGGTTGTCTGTCTCATGTACGATATTCATTGTACAAATCGTCTTGTTTTCTTGAACAATCAATATATCTGTGTACCAGTTTGCTGTTACCTCATCTGCTTACCATATTCTCATGTGGATGTGGGTGACAGACGTCCGACTAGGAAAGAGGAACGACTCGACACGGTCACTCAGGTTAACGCTTGCCTATCGTAAAGAATAGTACCGAATCTACAAATCTACATTGAAATGAATGAGTTCCAGGACAGAATGATAGTTTCGAAGCAATATGACAAGAAAATAGAAAGAATGTTTCCATCAATTTAGTTGTTATCAAGGGTTGAATATCCAACGTCTACCCAAGCCCGGAGTTCTGTACCGTATTGGATCATTGACCATAGTATCCTAGAAGACAGTGAGCGCTTCAATGTCCACTTAGAAGAAGCTAAGACCCACAAGCAACCTATCCAACTCATAAGGGCTGCAGCTGAATTGGTTGCTAGTACGCCAAGAGTATTGATAGCTGGAAGGATTCCAGAAACTGAGACGGAGAGCAACATAGACCTCAAGCCCCTGCGATCGCGAAAACATTCATATAAATCAGCTGACTTAAAGGGAACTTACATCATGGCAGCCATCGCCTCTGCGCTGCGCGAATGCATGACGTCAACAGTATATGCTGCAGATGGGCTGAGAGCTAGGTCAACCTAAATGGATATTATAACGATGACAGCCGTGATGACAGCCGTTTTCACTGAATACCTAAGATGTACTTACCCCGATGCCATGGACGAACAGACAAACTAAGCTGAGGATCAAGCCCAGCATCCCCGGCACGTACTCGATCAGAAGACCAGAACCGAATAGAGGTAACGGGATGAATATGAGAGCTCCATAGATCGCTGCACGCAGCCTGTCTTCGGGATACCAATTCCCATTCCGCCGAGCGCGCCATGCTATCACGACAAGATCAGATATTTTGCCTGCCAGCGGTGCACCGACTATGGAAAGAGTTGTCAGAAGCAGATTGTATTGAAAGGGTGCTTTCCGAATGCATACTCATATTTCCAAGCCCGGATGGCAGGAAGCATGCTCCGATTAACGCTGTGCTGGTAATATGGTATCTAGAACCCTTGAGAACGTAAACATGACTCTTGAGGCTCCAAAATAGGATAATTGCAACTTACAATAGTGTAGGCTAACGGGACCAAGAGGACTAGAAAGCAGAATTAACGGATGACATCGTGGTGAAAGAAGCACAAAAACGGACTATAATCGGTTAGAAGGAAAAGGAGACCTGAAAAAGACTTCATACATGACTGCTTCAATAAAGCATACTTCGCCATGACGTGTGAACTGACCACAAGCAAAAGATTCGGGCTGCGAAGCAACGCCAAAGATCGCAATGGATTGATGAAGACAACCTTCGACTGGCCTTCTGGTCTCTTATCTATGCCCCTCGACCCCGGGTGAGTAGTATCGGGCAGGAACATGAAGATTAAAGCGAATATGGCGCAACCAGTGATGCCAAGGGCCCATTGCAATACACGCCAAGTGGAATATTGCGTGAAAAACCCTCAAGATACCTTGAATTCAAATAAGGATAACAGAAAATACCGACATACCACCTACTGGTGGAGCTAACGCTGGTCCAAGGAGGGAGGCCTAAAAATGATCCACA
Source organism: Macrolepiota albuminosa (assembly GCA_027475525.1). NCBI lineage: Eukaryota > Fungi > Basidiomycota > Agaricomycetes > Agaricales > Agaricaceae > Macrolepiota > Macrolepiota albuminosa. The sequence continues at coordinate 815,228 of JAMWFC010000056.1, read as the reverse complement.
AGGTCCATGAGAGACACTGCCTGACTGCATCAAAGAAAGTCATACAGAAAAGAAGACGCCCATTGCCGTTCCGCGTTCTTCAAGTTGATAGATGTCCCCAATCACGCTAGCACCTATGGACAATCCTGGAGAAGTCCCGAACGCTTGGATGAACCGCCAAATTAAAAGTTCCGGGACGCTTGCTGACTGTGCAACTCCAAAGGATCCTATGCAGAATAGAGGTAGCATGACTAGGTAAACTATCCGCCTACCGTCTGTAAATGTTTCCCATTTAGTCGACGCACGATTCAAACTGAGCAGTCACTTGCAAAAGGTAGAGTAGGCCGCTCCCGAGAGTGACCCAATGCTGGTAGAAAAGATGGATATACTAACAGCTAAGCTACATATAATAATGAGGCATTGTTCTCTGAGATGATTTCTGGCTCACCTGACGACGGAACCAGTGGTATCGAGATCTTCTGCAATCTGTGGTATCGCGGGTATAAACGCCCCCGAAACAAATACTATCGACGATCCTGAGTCATCAACTCTGGAGAAAAAGAATGAACGAACGTAATAACTCACAGGGCATCAATCCACACCAGGCCACTAGGGCGACTATGGTCCATTTCGCACGCTTGGAGAAACGCTGATAGACCAAAGCATGCTGATATCCTAACCTTGGCGCGAGTAGCGGGCTGGTCTCTGATGAAGGTTCCTCTGACATAGCTTTACGCAACGTCGTCAGTTCGTTCAACAATCCGTCCAATTTGAACGGGTGTGACCGATGATCTCGTGGTAAGAATCAATTGCTCCCCTCGAAGCGTGACATCGCTGGCTTGGAGGGAAGTGGTTACTTGCGTTACTTATAAAGAGATTGACAAATAGAACTTGTGACGCGCGTCAGGTCCGTATACCAAATATTGGCTTGCTTATTCGAGATCTAAAAAAGTTTAAGGTTTAAGATTCGGCGACATTCATACGACAAACCCCATCGTGAGGTGACTGTGATGTGACCATGAGCACGTGAAGCCGGTCCGGGTCGCCGTCAAGGATCGGAAGAGATGGAAGTGAAACAGCAACAGCTGCAACATATTTGATGTATTTCTTGACTTGAAAGTCGCATACATATCACTCATCGATGAGTTATGCTACGTGGCGTCGTATAGGCATAATTAACAGGTAATACTTCTCGGTACTTCTTACTTGCCAGGCAGTCTGCCTGCTATTGAGACCTTTGTGATAGGCATACATAAAGTGTATGTGACGTGTAGCAAATCTGATTTTAGGACTAGTAAGAAAATATTCATACTTGGCCAGAAACAACCCCTTCTTTGTGAGTTTTTTGGGACGCAAAGATTGGTTCCACATAATGTCAAAAGCAAGTAAGGCATCATCAATCTGTAAACGCACTCTTGTTTCCCTTATTACTTCTCCATAGTGTATGTGCTTTAGCTTTTTCTCTTGCTTGAGAGCCAGATGCTTTGTAGGAAAAAGGTTGGAAAGGTATGATTTGACATGTTTTTGAGCAGAGGCATAGAAAGCAGTTAATCTGTTAAAATCTGATACCTGGGAGACCTAAATATAATACAGAATCTTAATCTGTTTGGTATAGTAAGCATTGTATGTAAAGTAAGTGTGTGTAAATGAAACTCACCACAAGTCCATATGATAAATGACTGAGGGTATGCGGCTGTGATATGCGGTATATAAACTGAGTCGATCCTTTGTCCATATTGTAACAATGGGATTGTGATATCAGCAAGGGTCATTGTGATGTTGTGACATGCTCTCTGTATTCAGAGAGCACTCTTCAGTGTTTATTAAAAAATTTCCATGCAAGTTATGGGAGAAACACTTGTTCAAAATCACATGACCTATTTCTAATAGATGTTTCTTCAGAAATCTCTGCCATGCCTCAAAGTAATTGAGGCATGATAGTAAAAGGCAAAGGGAAAACATAGTGCCTCACTCAAGCATTCAAAGGGTATGTGAAACACAAGTTCTTTGCAACAACACTAACCCCATTCATCAATTCTCATTTAGGACTGCACTGCACACAGTCCTCACTTTCAAACAATATCAGGATAAGGATAGATTCCTGGAAAATTCTGAGCATATATAGACACATAAATAACCATTTTGAAGTACAACACTATCTATTTGACAGTATGATACTCCACTCCATGGATACTAACACCTTTCTACACGGAACACGTGTCAGCTTACAATTTATCCAACAAACCGAAAACTCACCTTTTTAAGACACCTCGCTGTAATCTTGTTACACCCCCACACCTTGATTTCACGCAACCTAGTACACCCCGCTGACCTCACTAGTTCCTCCTTCCAACCTTTTTTTTCAACAGATTCTACATCCTCTTCCGTATCGCCTTCCATCCATTCTTTTATAAGGAAATCATCTACCTCCCTCACCCAACCCACGTCCAATTTCTTCAATTCTCCACCAAGCCGGCCAAGTACCTTCAGAGCCTGTGCTTCGACGCTACCCCATCCGTTTATCACTAACTCCTCCAATCTTTCCCCACTGTGCTCGAGCAGCGCGACCAGTGCCGCACTACCCAGATCGTGGTTCCGCCCCAGGTCAATCCGCCTCAGGGGTTCGTTCTTCCAGGTTCCAAAAAACTCAGCTACGCCTGCATCAGTGAGCAGCGGCGCGTTCTGCACAACGAGCTCGGCCAGATGACGTGACCCAACTAAACCATCCTTTAGTACAGAGTCCGTGACTTGCTCGTGCCTGGAAACATCAAGCACTCGCAGGGTCCCAGAAAGCGCAGAAAGCGCGCCTTGTAGCGCCTCCGCTGCGCACTCACTCGTCTTCCCAGGGTCCGCAATATCCAACTCCTCAATTTTCGTGAAGTTCCCGATAGCATCGAGGAAAGCATCGCTCATAGTACCGATCTCGCGCAGACGAAGCGCGGTAAGGGTGGAAGCACAATGTTTCTTGAGTGCAAGCATAGCCTCAATGTCGAACCTTGGGGACTGGGTGATTTTGAATGTCTCGAGGCTAGGATGGGACTTGAAAAAGGCAGCCCAAGCGTCTGAACGAACAAGGAATGGACCAAGGAGTTCTAAATGCGTCAGAGAGGGAAGGGAGCTAGACAAGACGGACATGGCTTTGTCATCCATATGTCCGCAAAAATCAAGGCGGAGAGAGGTGAGATTCGGGTTGAGGTGTACAAGCGTCTCAAGCGCAGGCGAGGACAAGTCTGGAACAAAAGTCAGGGTAAATAGTGAACATGGGGAAGGAAGTAGCGAACTGGTTGCATCATAGAGGGTAAGCGTAATGTTTGCGACGTTATAGAAAAGGTGAACGTTCTTCGGCGTGCTATCAAATGGTTTTGGCACAAGTGACAATGAGATGAGTACTAACACGTACAGTCCTCGATTCTTTGACAATGCCTTTGAGATAGCGTCCATGTTCATTGTCCCAATATCTCCTAGAGCTTCAACATCGTCAATATGTTTCGTGATGAGCTGAAAGAAGGACTCATTAGACAATGATACTGCACAACTTCTGATAATCACCTGAATACAGAGGGACGCTAAAGTCGGAAACTTTTTTTCTTCAAAGTTCACAATAGTCCTTTTATCTGCAGGTACTTTCTTGCGCTTCGTCGCGACAGGTTTCTTAAAAGGATCATTTCCAGACTCTTTAGCGCATTTATGACAAAGGAACCCGGGACCTGGGACAGCTGGCAATGTATACCTGGTCTTAAAATATGTTAAGATAACTAAGCAAAATTGGATGGAATACTGAGTATACCACTGTAAATTGGACCTTGCACTTCGCACAATCCTCGAAATTGCCAATGACAGGCTTTGTGGGTGAAGTTGAGTTTCCACCCCAAGACCTGGAAAGCGCATGGTAGGGATCTTCCTCTTCATCATCGTCAATTTTCTCATCCTTTTTCTTCTTTTTAGCATCGGCCTTTTCTTTAGCCTTGAGTTTAGCCTCTGCAGCTTTTGTAAGCTTGCGCTTTTTCACAGGTTGAGGTTCCACCTCTTGCTCCCCATCAAGATCGTCAGAGTCATACGCAGCAGATGTCTTCTTAAAAATCAGCTGTGGAGTTGAACAACATTGCATAAATCGCACCGAAGCCCTTCCTCGTCTCTTGCGAGGTAGTCGAGCCTCGTCCCTCTCCTCAGTATTTGCATTCACATTTTCTTCATTGTCACTATTCCTTGTGCCACTGGGCCCCGCAGCAGGCTGCTCTTCTTCATTTTGCCTGCGCGCTGCAATTGAAGTTGCTGTAATCCCTGATGCCTTGAGGACAGTCAAAAAATCGTTGTATTCACAAAACGAGGCGGAATCACCTTGAGAAATTCAGTAAGGGCGGATGTGGGTCCTCTGACATTGTTTCTGCTCATCCTTTAGTGTCAAAGTGGTTTTGTTAAGGGTATACGACGTGATAAGTGATTAAGAAGGCGTTGTTTGTAACTATTTTTCCACTGATCGCGTTTTGGACTCATTCGTTCAAGTATCAACAGTTGAAAGAAGAACGAACTCGACCTCGATGTAGGCAGACATAAATGGCTTCGAATGATGTTACGCTTCGCACTACATGGGACCTCAATATATCATTAACTCAAAATGGTAAGAGTCAAGAAAGCGTTGCCATGGTTGCGAAATATCTACAAGTCACGCTTGTCGATGAAGCTGTCAAGAGAAAGGCATCTGGTGTGACTTTCCATGTATTTCGAACAGAAACCAAGCCATTGCCAACCTCTTAGATGGGCTGATGCATTTGCAAGATCAGATAAGCCAGAAGGCAACCAACGTTGCCTTGCGAACCAATTTACCGGAGTAGTTCTAAATCTCTGATTCTAGGTTCAGTGGAAGCTGAAGCTGACAGGCTGCTATCGAAACCGTCAGAGACTTATGATCACTCCTGACCCTTCTTCTAATTCAAGTACATCAGACTGCGCTCTCCTTGAAGACACGATTTTCGAACCTTCTGGCAATCATCTCCTCTCTAAAGGTCCAGAGCCTCTTGGCGTTCTCCTGCGAATGTTGCTGCGAATGTCACGACGTCAAATTCTAAAACTCAACCATACACACCACTGATGAAATCCTGTCGAGGGCGTACAGTGCGTACGGGCCTGCTCGTTTACAACCTTACAGTAGACAAGGAGGGTCGAAACCGGCGACGATGCGGCTTATTTCATAAAATGAGCGATCTAGCAATGAATACGAAAAATTGATCAGAAAACTTACCTAGTTGTGCTCTGGGAAACAGTGCGGACCCGGTCGCCCTTAAGTTTTCCATCAGGATTGTAGTAATAGAATCTCTCACAGTCTTCCTTTGTCATATGACGGTGACGCGAGTGGTAGCTCCTCCGGGCTAACAAACTGGTTCAATAACTGCATGTTTGCGAATCTCTACGTACTTCCATGATAGAGATCTTCAGCTTGGTGTCGTTATGGCGCTCGGCGAGCTCGACAGCGAAGAGGATGTCAGTAGTCTTGTTTTCGCCCACTCAAGGAACACGACGCGCCAGCGCCAGCCTTGAAACCACCACAGAGACTGCGTACTATGTGACCAACTTGTCGTAAGTCTTGCCCTCGTCGAACCCGATCTCGTAGAACCCGACGGGACCCCAGAAGTGTCCTGTGGAGGCGACAGAGACAATACAAGCAGCCGCGGCATCAAGGATCTTAGGAAGACAAGGTTGAAAAAGAAGAAGTTGCCTACCTGGTTGTTTTCAAAATGGTTCGAGCCCTTCGGGTGTGTAAGACACGTCTAGTCCCAAAATGATTAGCTGCACTATCAGTCGAACAGAGCTGCATACGCGATTCCGGCATTAAGGATGTTGAGCATCGACCGGGCCATCGTAAGCAAGAACCTTGGCAGCAGACTTGCGGACTACGGTTTGCCAGTTCAAGTCAAAAATGAATACTTAGAGCTTTGCTTGCGGGAATTCAGCCTTGATAGCATCTGCGGTCTGCTTGATTTTCTTGCATATGCCATTTAGACCAAGCAACTGATTATGCTCTCATCCTACCGAGTACAACCTTGGTGCCCTCCAGGACCAGTACGCGAGCAGCTTCAACACTAAAGCCACCAAGAGTGACACTAGTGGCAATCACTGATTGCTCAATCGTCCTCCAAAACAAGGATGATAAGCTTACCCCTTTTGCCTTTGATATCTCATCAGGAAAGGCCCTAGCGACGCGCAATTGCGTTTGTATTGTTGTCCAAAGCAGACACAATAGGGATTTTAGAGAATTGGAAGGTCGAATGGTTTAAAAGCAGGAATAGGCACACGATATAAAGGGAGCCATCAGTCAAAGCTTTCTTGTGTGCATGTCCTGCATCAGATTGATGCGCCGAGAGGACGCGGCAACTGAGAACAAACCCGGCTCTGATTAAACCTGCATCACAAAACCAGCAACCATGTGTGCAAGGGCATAATCCTATTCAACACAAGGGGTTGTAGGTAGCGTCTTTCAGAATTCGAGGAAGTGACGACGACACCCAAGAATTTGAACGATAGAATAGCCTGATCGTCGTCCTCGTTGCTAAATCTGAGAAAAGCAAATTCCGAGCAAGTGAGGTGGATTCAAGTTTTAGCCGACGAGGATCAACTTGGATGCACAGCCACACCCCGTCGGCTGAACAAAAGGCAAAATGCTTCCATTGACTCGTGTAATGGTAGTAATGAACATACAGCAACAGCCGCAGCGTCAAATAGACAATCCCCTCGCCTTTTACTAGGGGATTCCGTGCTGCTGCGGTGTTGTAATGTTGCTATATAATCTTTGGCATATTAACTGCTCTTCGAGAGCCTAGAAGTCTTCTCAAGTTTTTTTTCCACACGGTCTTATTTCTAAACTGAGCCATGAACAGTACCAAAGACTCCGGACAAAAAAATGTCTTGCCACAACCAGCCGTCCTGCACAATCCAAACAAGGCATACAAATCAATATATCATACCCCGGACAAAAAAATGTCTTGCCACAACCAGCCGTCCTGCACAATCCAAACAAGGCATACAAATCAATATATCATACCTATTGTGTTTCCGACTTAGTCCGGGGTGAGACAAGGTCTCGTTGCTGAGTCGCTTTGGCGAATGGTCAAGTCAGTTGTCACGCCCGCCGCAATGCGGAGTCTAAAGTTCTTTTGCGTCCGCGTCTCGCAGTGCAGCGGAGTGTGAATTCAGTATCTTACTGACGCCTTCGTGACATCCGATTCAGAGGGACATAGTATACGTCAGAAAATCTCTACCGCAATCGGGAGTTCCAACCAGGGAAGAATGGATCTTCATCCAGCGTTCTCTCCTTCCAATCTTTCGGTACCCACCCTTTATCCTCCTGCTCAGAGGCCCAACGATCTAGCGCCGGCAAAACCTTGTGTTCGACATGCCATGTTCCCTTATACTTCATAATTTCTTCCTTCCCATCTCTTAATATCCTTGCAAGGAGCCGCGGGATGTACGGCTCTTTGCGGAGCTCTACGAAGGGCGTAAATAGCGCTTTATAGTTGAACACAATTGCTCGGGAGTTGGGGAGCCGGCGCAAAATTTGCCAGTCGACACGTAAATATATATCTTCAAGCCTGAGATTGGAGAGCTGGGTTTCGCGAAGCTGGAGGTGTGGACCGCCTGGAGGTGCGAAGAGTGGCTCTCCAATCTCGAGACCCCATGAGCCACGCTGGATGGGCTTGTCGCAAGGTATATTGGAGAAGAATCTTAATGAAAACAGATAAGTTGTGCTTTTATCATCTTGTTTCTATCAACTCACCTATCCATGGAAATTTGCAGCTTCTCCTTATAATCCGGTATAGGGCCGTGAATCTCGTGTAATGGCTTGCCAAGCTTATGATTAATTGTCCATCCCAGCGCCGAGCAGGCAATACCAGCACGAAGCTCATATTTGCCCGTTACTGCATTCTCTTGCATCACCAGAAAATCTTCTGGTACATGTTCAAACAGAAACTGTAATGCTCTAATACCCGCGCCTTCTTCCTCGTCTTTGTGGCGCCATGTAGTAGTGTCCGTCTTCAGGCCGAGAATGCGGTTGTTGAATACGCCAGTAGATGACGTAAAGGTGAAGTGACGGGGGTAGCGCGCGCATAGGAACTGAATAGCCATCTCTGCGAGCTCGACACATGCGGAGGAACTGCCGGGAAGCGCATTCAGGACGTCCGTCTTGTATTGGGAGTAAAGCTTCTTTCGTTGCTCAAGTCGGTCTACATATGTAGATTCGAGTTCAAGCCAAAAATCAGGCTCAAATTTCTTTAGAGCTAGAGATGTGGATTAACCTCATTAAACAGACTCATCGCCATATACCAGTGAGCTGACGACGCACACATAGTCTGGTAGTAATTCCACCGAAATGGACGGTATGGTCTGGCTTTGGCGATCTTCACGTTGAAGTCCCATAGGGGCTGAGGAAGAGGGACGCCTGAGAGCTGAGCGTAGTTGGGTAGAGCATTACGCCTTATTCGTGCCGAAAGAGAATATAAAAAGATGAGGAGAGTGAGACTAAGAGCTACAGCAGTGCTGAAGAGTGTGGGGCTCAGCATTTCAGAATGGATATGTGGGAAAGCGAAGTAAAGGAGAAGGAGCGAAAGGAACCAGAAGCTTATTCCCTCCAATAGTGTGGTGTCGAACAAGAATGACCCTTGGGCTGCCAAGGCCAGTATTTAAGTGCACACACGCCAAAGACGTATTTAGATCAATTGATATAGGTGTACGACATGATGAACAATTCCGGATTGTAACTTCAATAACGAGAACCTCAACGCTTGGCAGGAGCGCTGCCGGAAAGCAGAGTGCCTTGGCATACCCATATGGTGTAATGGTGAGGAAGTTGACAACATCAAGTTCCCATCGGTTAAAGTTGTAATCTTATGGCACAGACATTGAAAAATTTGGCACACCATCAAACCTTAAGCATTCGATCAAAAACAAGTATAATAGATAAGCATAAAGGAAACTTTTGGCTATTGCAAACAAATCTCTTGAAAAGGCGACATTCAATGTGATGCTCGAAGTCGGCCAAAGAAAGGGGTGGATGACGCAACTGAAACAGCGGCAGCAGAGCCCTAGACAATCAGAGGATATTCAATTGAAGGATGCCGCAGAAGCAAAAGGAAAGGGAGGGAAAAATCATACAGTACCAAGGGACGCGGAACGGAGCTTTACCAACAGGCCCATCGGATCCAACCCGCAACCCGACACAAAAAAGTCATATCGATACTCTGTCTTAGGCAACTGCTATGACTTGTATTACGAATGTGGTAAACGATTGTGGTTGTCTTGAAAAGTACATGTGTCACTTGGAATGTTCCCACTCCACTACTACTGATGCTGGACTAACTTGGGCAGAGGGAATAAGAATGGAATGAAGAAGGGGTAATTCCTTCGGGTGTTAGTCAACAAAAATAGCCTGGATGATTGTGCAGGTGCAGATGGCTCATCGTAACAAGCCCTTGACGTTATATATCTCTAAATATGTTTACACATCCTGTAAGCACGGGTTTCCTGGTAGAATCTGAACCTAGATTTGTACGGACACTCTAATAATAATCCTTAGTCTGTGATAGAAACGATTGAAGGTTCCCGCACGCGATATATCATATATGTAATCTTCTACCCACATTTTTCGGAGTATTACAATGCAGGTGGCCACAGAAACAAAGCGATGTGAAGTGATTGATCCTGGCACGCTTACGGATGGCGTACGGTTCGGATCCTAGCATTTCCAAACTCATTCAGGTGTAAAGTTTCCCACCACCAAGGTCGAAGCCTCGCCACGTGATGCCGCGGCTTACCATGTGAGGGTTTGTGAAACCGAGGGCCTTGTTAAGGGTTTCCATGATGATCTTTTTTTTCGCATGAAATCTACACATTGTGGCGTATTCTTCCAAATATATCTTAACCACAGTAGGCCCATCACATATTATGGTAGTAACTTGGCATGCATCAATCAACTCAAAAAAAATTGCATCATGATATTTCACTGTTGTCAAGGAAGAGTGTACAACTTTTTCGATGGAATTACTCTGTTATAGTAACGCACAGCCGGAAACCTATGCGGAACAAACGTCCGCAGGCAAATAATGTGATGAAGCTGGCATTAGAGTCCTGGGCAACCACAGCACAGCTGGGAAGTACAGTAAATTATGTCCTAGGAAGCTAATACGAAGTAAAGTTCTGCAGGTGGCTAAAGGGGATAAGAATTTCTGCTGTGTCTGTGAATCCTGTCGCAGCCAGGACATAAATCGTTGAGGCGCCGGGCTGTAACAATCAGTGCTCTCAGTTGATATACCAAAATTGCCATTAACGAAAGCGGCTTACAGTACTGTTCAGGATATCCTCGGCTAATGCCAAATATAAAGTAAAACATCAGTTGTCAAAAGCAAAATGAGGGAATAAAATTGTGTTGGCTTACTACTGTGCGCACGTTCGAGTGCATTGAGGGGGAAGACAATCAGGTGGGTGGTATGGACTAAATTTGCAGTACCGGTTGCCGCAAACAACCTATAAGTTTCTTATCTCAGCACTCCCAAAGACAACGATCCAAGGAAAGGCATTACCATGGTGTCAGGCTGTAGTAATGGTCGATAATCACCATAGTCACGAAGGATAACGTGTGGCCACCTACCTGCTGCACGATATGCCCGCATCGTGCGTAGTTGTGAGCGACCCTGAGTGGTGAATGGGATCTGCGAAGTTACATAGTTTGAGGATTACTTACTGGCGTATGCGACACATGAATTATAGGTAACTTGGGGAGGGGATTGCTAGTTAGTGTTCCAACAAGGAATAGATGAAGTCAGTGGATAACAAGGAGAGACTCAGACAACCTCCAGTATCTTATATTCAGATCCAATTCATGGACTTCCGATCTGATAGATTCGACTCTATGGTGACTATCCTGAGCTCTCGATGGCAAAGGAACTCAAAATTAATTTTCAATCTAACCTGTTTAGAAAAGGTTACACCAAATTTACCACCGTCGATGATGGTGACGGAGCTGAGAGCGCTTCGTTTCAGCCAGCTGTGCATTTCCGACGGAACAGACCCTAACAACAACAGCTGCCGATGTTAGCAGTAGTTCCATGAATCAATCCATGATACATGGATATCTTTTCAGACTAGCCAGGGGTATGTAGCATGGGCGGCCATCAGCGTTGACTTCTCTACAGACACAACATATGTGACAGGAATTCCGATTTCTCCATGGGCCAACCTGCACTCTAATCAATATTCGCTGATTGGAACTCCCGCTCGACGAAAAGCATCTCTTTGATAACATACCGAGCCCTTCGGCCTCGTACAATGGTCAGTCCCTAAGACTCTCCAAAGCAGCACCGGACATGGCGCGTCGCATATACGAACTCAAGAATGAATTCGGAAACAAAGAGAGGTCCTCGTAAGCAAGCGGAAGCGAATTCTGTAGACGGACAAGTGACAATTCGATGGGGAGAAGCCCCAAAGTTATTGGAAACATTTCCTTATTCAAGCAATACATGTACATGATCTGTCAGCAGCTGATGATCTCCTTCTTGCTTCGTGAGTTCGTGCCCGCACGATGTCGCAACTCAAACCTTGAAATTTAAAACAAGAATACTTCTTTCTGATTCTGAAGGCTTACGCCACAAGAGCTGGAAGATAAATGAGGGGATCTAGTGCCAAGCGACAGAGCCCACTAACACATGAAACAGAAACCGATCCAAGAATAGATTATTGCATACATGCGAATCTAGCCCCACCAGAGATTCCAAACCGTCTTCTCACCAACTGGTCCTGTCATCGCTGCTTACCCAACTCTACTCATTCTGGAGGACGCCATTGAGCACACCATTGCATACTCTCATGACGAACCAAAATCCGGTTGAGGCATGGATCATCTCAGAGCAAGTTACCTGCGCCTCCCCGCCTCTCTCCAAAAATTGAAAGCTTTGCCTAAAGTCTCCGAAAGTTACGATCCCTGCCCTGAAACGATCTTCTTAATTACTTTTCAGGATTCTTTTCTTCAGACATTTGTGATGCCGTTTCTCCAATTCTGATCGGCTGAATCAGACCGTGGTCTGGGACCTTTTCGGGGAGTCCATGTCAGCCATCTCTCAAGGACGCTTGAAAGAATACTTCCTGGGAGCTACGTGGTATCGCAATGTTCCTCAGAACTACTTTTCAAGAGTTTTCCTTCCCACTTGCCTGTGATGCTGTTTCCCCGACTTTGATTGGCTGAATCAGACCGTGGTCGAGAACTTAGTCTATGTCAACCATCTTTGAACAACGCACTGCCCCGAAAGAATATTTCCTGGTAGTCATCCGATGAGTTCTTTCTCAGGGTTGGAAAGCTCACGTTGAAGGTCTCAGCGTTCTAGCATTCATACTGTAGCACATTCGCAGGAGCAGTGGGGGGATTGATACGAGTCATGAATCAGATTCCTCAGCTGGGATGGAGAGATCTCCGAGTCTCTCACGAGTACCCGAGGTCTCTTGCTAACATCCGAGCAATACGGAGTTACGATCAATGAAAACCGTTTTTTTCGACGGCTTGTGAGATCTTCCATCTTGAGCTTGGGTATTCTGTCTGTCTTAATTAATTCTCCGTCATCCCATGATTGTCTCACTAGGCGTACGGCATCATCCGCAGGCCTGTGCGAGCTTGAAATGTGTTTCTCACACGGTTTTGTCCTTATACAAACCTTTAGACAATCATGCGCTGTGTCTTGTCCCACGGTATTAACACGGACGAAACCTGAAATCGAATGTCATTCATATTCTATGCACTCGACAACGGTGATAATGGTATTTATCACCACAGCTCCTAGCCTGATAATTTTGTCCTGGAAGCGCACATGGGGCGTGTAATTAATCCATTAGTATAGATCTGATCAGTACATCTTAGCAGCGCGTCATTCAGCCATTATTAGAGCCAAATCACATCAGAGACTGATGCGGTACGTCCAAGGTGCCGTTTATCTCTTGCAATTAACAGTCTTGAACTTCATCACTCCAGCTCCAGGAACGAGGCACATTTACGTCACACGACCGGCACCTTTTACCTTGGACCGGCGTGAATGATCTCCTTCGATTTGCCGGAGCTCGGCGGTGCATGCAGTCGAACGTCTTTCAACCTCGTTGGATCATATCTGGATCTGTCTTGCCCACTGGTCTCGCGGTACTTCACGGCGCGCGCTGTGCTGTGCATGTATGTATAGTGAGGAGCACCTTACCGTTTGACTACCTTCCCCACGGTTTGGAAACTCCGTGTGTTACCACGACAATCATGGATGATATCTTTGTATGTTGCGGAGTTACCAACACCATTTGTTCGGTTTGTTTGTTTGTTTTTTCCTTATCTCTGTCGGAGAGCATCAGACAAATATTCGAGTCCGTCATGTTTCATGATAGTTGCCGTAGCGCAACTAACCTCGAGGGGATGCACGGCTAGCCGATCACAATGACATTCTCAATTTTACCAGTGTCAATGACATACATTCCGACATATCCGTATCCTGAGTCCCATGTCCGCGTTCAGGATCGACGGAGATCGTAAGTGTCATGACACACCCATCTCTTTCATTATGATACGTACGTGCGTATGACTGATTGTGACCGAAGTTACGCTGATCCAGAACTATGCCAACCCCGAATTGTCCTAGACTCAAAGATGTTACACGCTCCATCAAACGTAGCACATACCTTGTAGTCCCCTGTCAACTCCGACTTCTGGGTTGACGCCCGGTGACCTCGAGATTCCCAGCATATCCGCTTGGTCAATAATCAATGATCAGATAACCCGTTTTGTTTTTCTTCTCCTTCTTTTTTTCTTGATTTGCTTTTCTTCTCCTTCTTTTTTTCTTGATTTGCTTTTCTTCTTCTTCTTTTTTTGATTTGATTTGCGGCTCCCCCGGGCGAAAAATTTTGACAATGAAGTGGAGCCTTAGAACGTCAAGTTCATGATGAGCCTAGGACATCGGAGAACGCTCGAGGAACGCTCTATTCTTTTCGACAGGAATGCGTTTCGCAATACCAATGCCGTGGCCACCAAGGAGACAGTGTCGTGTTTGTTGAGAGTCGTGCCCACGCCAGGCAAGCATTCAATCAGCCATTACGTGTCCTGTACTACTCACACGTGATATTATAAGACGCCGAGGGGGGGGGTGCCCACAAAGGCACGCGCACTAGGACATGTATGAAACGTAATGTCAAGTGACCACACATTGACTCATCCATGGTGTATGTGGGCGCGTACCCCAAACAATGGTACATCTCAGTCGTCCCTCATGAATGGGTATCTAATGATACACCCGTCCATAAATTTATGTAGGTTTGACTCGAATGGAAACGAGACCTCACCCACACGGTCGTTGTGTATTTGAATTCAAAAGACATGTCTCTAGGATGATCATGGAGATATGAAAAAAGAAATAACCAGTTTGGTCGATGGATCGCTGCCCCAATTTTTGTTCTATCATTTTTTTTATCATTTTAGAAAGGTACAACCTGAGCAATATAGTTACATATGTGAATCGGGGAACTGATTCCGTGGGGTGTTTGTCGTAAGGCATGATGATATCATGATCCGTTCATGTACGTATGTGGATGGCCATGACGAGTTAGTGTGTACACCCACCGATATCTCGAAGGGTACGTAAAACGTAAAATGTACGTACCTTGGTGTGTGGGGATACCTTTCGGCATCTTATGACCATTCACTCCTTGCACGTGAGTAATTCTGACATTTACATACATGATGTTATAGATTTATGGACATAATATGTACGTACATGATGGATGGATGTTTGGCATTGAATGCCGAGGACACGTATTGTATGATGGAAGGCGCCATCATTCCCAATTTTATTCATCGCAATATCACAGGCCTGCTGACCACACTTAGTCGTCGTAAGTAAATTTGTCTTTGAAAATTTAAGTTGTGAGTTACAACTGGCTTTGGCGGTGGGTTGAAGCCTAAAACTATAACCGGGTACCTATCAATACCCCGGTTCATTTTATTCCAGGGACAAACTGAGATGGTCGTCCATCTGCCGCATGTGAGTAGTAACACATGATTCATTGTAGTTACCGTTGGAGTTTTATGGTATGTATGTAAAATTAAAGTAACACGCATGCCTGGTCCACCTCAAACCGAAGGGTCATGCACGTGGAGTGGAGCCTTGTAATAATGAAAATATAGTTACGGGGATTTGTTTGTTCTCTTTCCTTTGCGAATCTCGATAGCAATAGGGAGGAAGGACATGATGGACGTGAAAGAGGACGTGGTAGGCGACGTGTTAGATACCCGTCTGCTGAAAAGTGAAATTTGAAACAACATCCACAAGCACGAAATTGACGAGAATCGTGTCAGCAGCATTTATTGATAAAGAAGAAAAGAAAGAGAAAGAATAAGCAAAACGACCGTAGAATGGATTTTCGGGGGTGGTGGGGGGGGGGAGGCACAGGGAGGGATGGACATGGACCAGGCAGGCGGGTTGAGATACCCGTTTACATTTTTTCTTTGTTTTCAGATTTCGTGAAAAGTAAATTCGTAGCGTGTAATTTGAAAAATCATCAAACGGGTCAACAATTCCGAAGGGGCCACAGGGGAGGGGATGGACGTGTGCACTGGCCACTGGGCAGACAGACGATTGTGTTAGATTTAGATCCCCCGTCCACATCTTCTTTTCCAGATTTCGTGGAGGGGAGTGTAATTTGAAAATTCATCAAACGAGTCAACAGTTTTTGCTGAATAAAAAACAAGCAAAAACGAACGTAGGAATGCATTGTTTGGGGACGGGACGGTGATCGACAAAAAAAATAAAATAAAAAAAACGCTACGTACCTACGTACGTACGCACCCTGAAAAAATGAAATAAAACACCCCAAACCAAACCAAAAAAAAAAAGATACTCATAAAAATAAAAGACAAAACAAAATAAAATAAAATAAAATAAGGAAAACGACGGTGGAATGGATTTTTTTTTTGGGTGGGGGGAGGGGGGGAGGGACGTACATATATAATATAATATAGTGTAAATTTCAAAATCCAACAAACCATGAGCCACGAAAATCGTGTAGCAATTGTAGTCGATAACATAAAATAACATAAAATAATTGACATTAAAATGTCAGTTTTCAGAAGACCAATGTAAGGGGCCTGAAGAATCGCGACAATCACGTGAGCTAACCTAGGAGAGGAGACGCAAGTGAAACTGGGTTCCTGGATTTTTTTTTGGGGGGACGGGCGTTATCACACCGTTATGATCGACGACGCCCTGGCAAGGGGGGGGGGACCCTATGTATGTGCACCCAGCCTGCCTACATAACGATGCAACCAAAAAAAAAATCGCGACGCACACCCACACGCATACGAAAACCAAACGCCTAATAAAAAAAGAAAAACCCCCCGAAAACGAAGATAATAACCACACCTTAAGATCCTCCTTCCAGCAGCCAGCCACCAAACGAGCCACGAAAATCGTGTCGGTCATTGTGGTCGTTGTACATAGTCGATAGCATAACATAAAACTAAAATAATAAGCAAAAACGACTGGATTTTTTTTTTTTTGGGGGGGGGGACAGGCGTTATCATAGATAACCGCGTGTCCTATGTCGCAAGGGGGAACTGTACCCTACTATACCATACCCTGCATAATGATGCAAACAGAAAAAACGCGACAGACACGTACACGCACACGAAAACCAAACGTCCAATAAAAAAAACAACCCCAAAAAACAGGAAGATACTTAATACATACATACATAACCACAACTCGATCCTCCTTCCGAGTCGCACCCAAACCACCTAAACGATAATCCCTGATCTATTGATTATAGATCGTCAGGGGGAGGATTGGAATGGGGATGGGGATGGGGATGACCCTTGTCCCTGACTCCGGCAACGGTAATATGTATGGGGACATAAAATGATTCACATCCGGAAAAAAAAATGCAAATTATGCATCACGCATCACAGATATTGCTGTAGAAGGCAATTACTTTATTGGGATAGATAAACGTCCCGGGGACGTTCGTCATAAACTCCCCGTCCGTCCGGATCTTCGTTCCGGTCAGGTCTCGTCTCTTTGGGCCCGAAGTGATGTGTTGGGGTACGGGGTGACAGAAAGTGACATGACAGGAAGACATGACAGGACACGAGTGCATGCGATCGGCGTCGGGTGTCCGTAGTCGTACATACGGAGGTGAAAGAAAAACGAGAACTATAATTGAGCGTCTACGATTACAGACTATGTATCTAGAAGTACACGATTTGCAAGGATACTTTATCATATTTAACAATATGTTGGATGTGTGGTTGTCATGTATGTTGGATTGTGTGATAATTGGATTCGATAAAATAGCGGATTAAATGCCCAAAACGAGATACGAGAGGAAACGAGGGAAGCGGGAAAAAGAAAAAGGAATAAACAAGAAACAGGGGGGGGGGAGGGAAGGGAAGGAGCGTTGATGGTCGTCAAGTTGGGTTGTCAGTGGCAACGAGGAAACCAGGGGGGTAGTGGTCGGGAAGGAAACCCGTAAGCCGCGGTGCCGCCGCAAGGGGCATAGACTACGCATCGACGGAAATGACGCTGGAGAGGCCGCTTTTGACGTACTCCCTGGGCCCTTCGAAGCTCCTCCTGCACATGGGCCGGCCGACTGCGTGCACGCGGTTGAGGAGGATCCCGGCCACGAGTCTCGAGCGGGCGTTCGGGTCAATGGGTGCCGGTGCCGGAGGGGGCAGTGGGAGTGGCACGGGGGCATGCAGCGGCGCAGGGGCAGGGACGTGTCTAGGCTGCGAGACGGGAGGAGTGAGTGACGCAGGAGTGAGGCGGGCGCTCGGTGTGCGGTAGAGCACGGGCGGAGGCGGAGCGTCGTACTCTGCAAGCTCGTCAGAGAACGGGTCGAACTTGACGTATGCGTAGGATGTGCGTGGAGGCGGCGGCGGCGGGGCGGGCCGGCGGGCGGACACGGCAGGTGTGCGGCGGGGGCGGCGGGTGTACGTGTACGACGGCGGTGGGACGGAAGACAAGGACGGGCCGGAGACAGCGAGGCCCGGAGGATACTTGTTGGCGAGGGGGGCAACACGGGCAGTGTAGTCGGTGTGGATGGTGCGGATGTAGGGAGACATGGTGAGCTGGAGGCAAAGGCGCAAACGGATCTCGTCTTATATCGTTCCAAAGTCCACGAGATTCGAGAACAATGTCCCCGCTCAGGGCTGATCTAATCCTGTACCACGTGCCTTGCACAGCTTTTTCTCTAGTCCCCTTCCAGGCCCAATTGTTCGTCCTGGCCTGTTTCCCGGCTATAGTCTACACGCTCGCTGCTATCCCGAAAATTTTTCAGAGCACTTTCTAATTATGCCCCCCCCAGACTGGAGCAGAACCACTCGAGATCATCATCACCTGACCCAGATCTTACTGACACAGCACCAGCTGTCAGATCGGTCTTTACCCCTCTTGTCCATGTATTCAAATCCTTATTCTTCATTCAAGTCACGTCTTCTCTTCCTTCTTATCATTGTATTCTACGTCAAACCACAACCGAGCAACCACGACACTTTCATGCGTGCACACTCACACCTTATTCCACAACGGCCACAATAAAACAAACATTCAGTACCTCGCTACACGTTCTTCTCCTTGTCCTCCACGTCACTCTGGGTTCTGACGGGCGATTGATCAATCACCCGTCTGTTCATCAATCACTAGTCATTGACGTGCTCTGATAAATACTCACCTACCCACGCACCGTGGCAGCGTGCGGACAACCCTTCCCACTCACAATTAGAACCACTGATTCAGCAGAACAGCCATGGGAAGCCGCGAACCACCCCCTCCACGTGAACGAACCGAAGCACAAATACAGTACATGCATAGCCATAGCCTATGTACTAATACAAACACTACCCATATGGCTCATGGGTGCTATTGCTCGGCACCCCCCCCAGAAAGAAAAGAGTATTTAGAAACGGACAGCGGATGTAGTGGGATGCAGTAGGGATGTCATCTATATCATACCCATACCCATACCCATATCATACTCCTCTCCTCCCCCTTCCTGTGGATATTGATCTTATGTTTCACCTTGTTCAGGTCTCGCACCCTGCCTGGGACACGGATCTGGTGCTTTCATCTAAACGTAAACTTAAACTTTCACCTGTGTGTGTGGGGGGGGTGAGAGCTTAGGTCAGGAGCGATGTATCACCATCACCCCATGAACCCTAGGCCTAACCACCGGACCCGTGGTTCGTCCTATCCATCAACTTCTTCGTCTCTTCGTACAATATAGATAATTGATAATAGATACAATAGAGGATAGATGCCGCGTCACCTCTACCTCTACCTTTACCTTTGTCTTTACTCCACCCTTCCTTCCTTCCTCTTCTTTCCTTCCTTTCCTTTCCTTCCTTCCTTCCTTCCTTTCCTTCTTGACTTCACTCGCATCTTCGTTCCTTTCCTTTCCATCCAAGACTAAGACCTAGGCTAAGATCAAGACCCGGAGCAAAGTCTCGTGACGATCGCTGATCCCGACCCGACCGACAGCTGGGGACACAAGACACAAGGACACAAGACACAAGATATACTACATACCTAAGCCTTCGACCTTACCTATGTACCTTTCTCACGACGAAACCCGATGCGCGCGCGCATAGCAATAGCAATAGCACCGCTTTTCCAAGGTGTGGACCACGCACACACACACCTCTTCTAGTATACTCTACCCACTTTCGCTCTCGAAACACAACACAAAACAAGAACACAAAACTCCGGTCTTTAATGTTTACTGTTTAACGCTCGAGACTCCCCTCGTCACTCAGTATTCGGTATTCGGTATCGGTATCCGTAAAACACCTAAACTGATCATCGCACTACGAGTCCTCCTCGTCTTTTCTCGTATGGTCGTATATCGTATATCGGAGCGCAGCGCAGGGGCAGATACATATCCGTTATCAGACGATTGACCTCGCTTCGATTCGATTCGATTCGATTAGATTATCTCACTCTGCCTGCAGACGTACGTATGTACGTACGTACGTATCTGCATCTGCATCAACGACGGAACATCCGAGTGTCGCAGTGAATGATCGATAGGATACATCCCCATCCCTTCGACGAAGTACACATAACGCCGTAAGCACACGCTGGTGTGTGGGGACCCCTACAGACAACCCACACAGTACCCACCAGACCACTCCAGAGCCATGACATAACGACTACCTACAACCAACAACCAACAACCAGCACGAAATCAAGTAAGTAAGTGGAATTTTCATGCGCATCTATTGCATTGTATTGTATTGTATTGTATTACCCTGGGTCTGTAGCCTCGAGTTTCAAGTCTCGACAAAAGCTTACCACATGTCGGGAGGTGAAATTATTAGCTATTATAGCTCTAGCTATTCCTTGAGATGTACAGCCTTGGATTCTGATTTCTGATTTCTGGTTTATGAACTAGTACATAGATAGATAGATAGATAGATAGATAGATAGATAGTATCTCTTGGAGATAAATGACCGAAATTAAAATTAATTTCAATGCAAGCAATTATGTCAACCATCCCATCCCTACCCCGGATTTTGTCCGTCCGGAGTTGTTTGTGGGGATTTTCATGGCATCCCCGAGTCCAGGATTATCAGATGTGAGATGTGCGCATCTGCAGCTGCTTCTGCTTCTTGCCGGTGGAGTCTGCCAGAGACTTCTTTTGAACTTTTTGTTATTAAGATAGGATGCTTTTTTGATCAATCAGAAATCTGTTTGCTTTGGGAAAGAAGAAAGGGAAGATGTCGTGCTATTTCTGAATTGTTTTTTTTTTTGATTGGGAAATAAATATATAAGCAATTTCTTGCTGCAAGAGCTGGAAATATTTATATTAGAATGAAAATTGTATTTCTTTATCATTATATTGCACAGGCACAGCACAAAGCCTTGCAATGTCTTGCTGGCCAGCATGCATGCTATCAAATTGTATACACACTGTTTTGGACTTCAACTCACATTAAATACTGACTGGTGAGTAATTTATTACATTGTCTTAGTGCTATCTAATTAGACTTCAAATTTTGCATATTTATTGGATGCCTGTATTCAATAGGTCCCATATATATCTATTTCTCTTGTGAATATTATTACCTTTCTTTTAATGCTATTTGCTCCTCAATAATGCCTGGAGCTCAAGAGCCAGCAGGAAAATAACTAAACAATGTCATAGAGCCAATAGCTAATGAGTTCAAGCAGCTTAAGCAAGGTATATTAATTAATCTTATTTATTTTTGAGCTTTTAATCAAATATTTAAGGTATTAATGTAGAAATATCACTGCTGGTGCTGAAAGGTATTTCCATTGGAAAAAGTAGAAAAGAAACATGTTATACCATTTTCCATGTGCCATTTTCTGGAAGAAAAAGTCTTTGTATATAGCAAGAATCCTGCAGTAATCTATGCAGACTGTTTATAACAATTGTGATATATTGGCTGTGCATAAGTTCAATAAAACTGCTGGGCATACATACAATTATCATTCATGTCTCTACTGTAATTGCAAATGTCCTTGATATCAATCAATTGTTAGGTTATGATGGATGTAAGTTACTAGTACTATATTATATGCTAATCTATTATTTGCAGCTACTGTGATAAAAGATGATTACCAGCTATTAATATAGATCTTCCATTCAAAGGCTGTAGATGCTGCATGATAATAAACTATTCTTTGTAATTATAGAATTTAATAGGCTGCTTTCAATTTAATTTTTAGATAGCTGCTTTCTTCCAAAACAGTACTTGAATTTATGCACAAATATTTTTCTTGATGCATGTGATTAACTGAACAATTGAATTGATCATGTTTGAAGATATCATTAATAATATACAGTGGCCCAGTCATATTACTCAATTGCCAAAAATGTGAGTTTTATTGACATGGTTCACTCTGCATTGACATTCCAATGCAAGCTTTGTGAAAATCAATTACTCAAGAAGGTGGATAAATAGTTGTGACACTGATCAGCAAATATCAGGTACTACTGACTCAGGGGCCTCCAAGTAAAGCAATGCCCTTATGAGGTGGACTGAAGTGCTAAACTATGTACAGTGGCTCAAAAAACTGTCCCAATGTTTTATACTTTTTGAAAGATGACATTGGCATGAAGGATGGGAAGTATGTAAAATCCTGATTAAATCATGTAAAATACTATGGCATTGTAGCTACAGAATGAATTTAGTTTTATGTAATCAAGATCAAAACTGATGGAGCAATAGCCATTTTAAAATATTCACTCATTGGGACAGTTTTTTGAGCATCTCTAATTTTTCAGGTTTATCTTTATTTTACTCAGAAATAAAGAGTAAGTTGCATGTGGGAATATAACCAAAGTCATGTGACCATGTTTAGATATATTTGGGAGTAGTTCAAGCTGGTTGAACCACATCTTGACCTTCAACCACTATCATGAAACCTATTCCTTCTGCACAACACTCTACTGTTGCTTCTCTTCTTGCTCAAGGGTATTCTCTGGTCAGATTGGAGCTCAAACTGGTCTAGGGAAGTCTACTACTGGGAGGATTGGTAGAGAGTTGGAGATGGACAAGGAAAACCATCCTGGAGGCCATTCTGCTAAGCTTACTCCATGTGATAAACAGGCTATTGTTTGACAAATCTCAACTAGGAGACTTGATACAGCTGTCCAGGCCACTAATTTTATCAACAACATCATTTCCAACCCTGTCTCTTTCAAGACTGTCTGGAATGTGTTGAAGGAGGAGGGGTATTGGTCTGCTACCAAGAGAAAAGTTCCTATGCTCAAAGCTAAACATTGACAACTACAGCTTAAATGGGCTCAGAAGCATCAAAACTGGACTATAGAGGACTGGAAAAGGGTGTTGTGGACAGATGAGACAAAGATTAATAGGATTGGGTCAGATGGGAAGCAGTATGTGTGGAAGCTACAAGAAGAAGACATTTCAAGACCGAACAACTACACCTACTGTGAAGCATGGAGGAGGGAATAATCTCATGGTATGGGGCTGTATGAGTTGGAATGGGGTAGAAAAGCTTGTAGAGGTGGTGGGGATCATGAATGCAGAGCAGTACTGTGAAATTTTAGATGATGGAGCAAAGGAGAACTTTGAGAAGTTGGAGATGGAGGAGGGTGCCTACTACTTTCAACAGGACAATAACTCCAAACACAACTCCAAGAGGGCTGACAAGTGGTTTGAGGACAACAACTTTAATGTCCTTTGGTGGCTAGCCCAATCCCCTGATCTCAACCCTATTGAACATCTCTGGAAGTACCTCAAAGAGCAACTTAGGCAGTATGAAACACCTCCTTATGGTGTGCATGAATTATGGGAGAGGGTTGCAAAGGAGTGGGATGAAATACCACCAGAGGTATGCCAAAGACTAATAGAAAGCATGCCTAGAAGGATTCAAGCAGTTATCAGGCAAATGGAGAACATACAAAGTACTAGATACTAAAATTAGAGATGCTCAAAAAACTGTCCCAATGAGTGAATATTTTAAAATGGCTATTCATACAAAGTACTAGATACTAAAATTAGAGATGCTCAAAAAACTGTCCCAATGAGTGAATATTTTAAAATGGCTATTTCTCCATCAGTTTTGATCTTGATTACATAAACTTACATTCATTTTGTAGCTACGATGCCATAGTATTTTACGTGATTTAATCAGGATTTTAAGTACTTCCCATCCTTCATGCCAATGTCATCTTTTAAAAAGTATGAAACATTGAGACAGTTTTTTGAGCCACTGTATAATTGGGTTGTCTGATGCTCTGAGATGTGTTTTAGGGCTTAAAACATCAAAAAGAAACACGTCCAGAGTTGGAGTAGACAGAGAGAAAAGAGGTAATAAGGTTGAGTCAAAAACTGGAGGTTTTAAAATAAGATCAGAGTTAGATAATGTTAAGTTATAAAGTGCATACCAATCTTAAGTATGCATGCCAGTCAGAGATTTACAGGGCATGCAAAGGAAGAAACACACGCAAGTTTGTAGAATATTAAGACTAAGGTATATCAAAGCTACTTACAGTCTTATATACTTATTCCAGATTTCTATAATGAAGTCCAGGACTATAGGCAGCAGCAGAATATCAAAGCTACTTACAGTCTTATATACTTATTCCAGATTTCTATAATGAAGTCCAGGACTATAGGCAGCAGCAGAGCAGATAAATAATTATAAACCTAGTAGAAATAAGGCTCAGAAGGATAAACAGTATCACTCTGTTCAACACCTTCTTCTAGAAAAGGCAGACTATGTTGTTGAGCACATTATCAAAATTCTTGTGAACTATTTTATATGTTGACTTTTGAAATTAAATAGAATTCTATGTAATTATAATGAACTACAATTTGAAAGTCAACCATTGCAAAAAATTATATAAAATGGAGTCAATCTATCTACTTTCAATGATTGGTGCTCCAGATTTGAAAATCTGGATTGGTGTGTTTTATAGGCATTATATTTGCATAATTCAGGCCTTGAATCATGTGCTCAAAACTTATTGCAACAATCTATTTTCTAGTGCTTGTCTGCTCATTTTTAGCAATGTTGTTATTATTTTTCAAAATATTTGAAATTTTGCTTTTGAAAAATAAAGTCCTCTCTACCATTAAGATATCAAGAAGCTTGATTGTCAGAATGACAATACTGCTACATGCTTTTTTTCAGCTGCTGTCCTCAAGTTTTCTAGTATACATCATCCTGATCAAATTGGTAAGATTATTTTCCTCTTCATTTTCAGTGAACTTGTTGATGCCTACCAAAATCAATCAATCTCTCACTATGAGAGAATTGTTATGGTACTTTGAGCACAATACTTCCTCAATGCATGGGAGGCATTTCTAGCTTTTTCAAACTACAAGATATCACAAGCTTTCCTCTCACATAAAGCCATCAACATTATATGCATTATTATTGAAGAGTATCTAGCACTAGTATTCATTTATTATAATCATCTTTCAAAGGCACATCCCCTACTTCTCTAGCTTCACTCAACTGAAGCATGTGAACATATTTTCAGCAAAGCTTGCAAGATTGTAAAGAATTTCACTTTTCTTGATTTTTTCACTCAACTGAAGCATGTGAACATATTTTCAGCAAAGCTTGCAAGATTGTAAAGAATTTCACTTTTCTTGATTTTATCTATATAGTTTCCAAATTGCACATGCAAATACATCAATCAGGTCATTAGACATGCTTGCACTTCTGATTCAACAAGAACTACAAGCTCTACTGGACTATGAAAAGCACATCACAGCTTCTTATTCACAAGTAGATGATACCAAAATAATGAACCTTACATTTGTAGCTGCCACTCTCATGACTGATGATATAATAAATGTGTAAGGTTTTGATGACTTTTTGCTGATCTGATATTGATTTACCTGCTCAGACAAAGATTTGCTGCAAGTGATCCAGAGAGTCTCAGAGAAGAAAAAGCTGTAGTAGAGAAATATGAAGCTATCTGAGAAGCTTGAGATGTGCTCAAGTCAGTCAAGGTGCCAGATGTTCACTTTAAGCCCTTTGGCCTTTGTAATATCTTACTGGCTGATCTCAACTTTTCAGCACTTGTTGACATTGTAAGGGTGACCTCTGGAAGCTATGGCTCAGTCACACAGCTAGCAGAGGAAGATCCAAAGAGAACAAGTCTATATGCTATGATTGATGCTTCTGGGGCCTCTAAATCATGAGAAACAACTGTATAGAATAACAGAATCTTAAAAACTGGAAAATTGCCTACACAAACAATTTCACAAATAAAAGGCAAACTCTGGCAAACTCTGGCTTATGTACACTGGCTCAAAAAACTGCCTCAATGTTTGGCCTTTCTGAAAAGATTCACATGCTGTGCAACAATTATATAAGCAAAAAATTGTAGAACATCACATGACATACAACTGCATTCTGGCTTCAAAATGATGTATAAATTATGTGATTTGAATAAGACCTCACTGATTAATAAATCAAACAAAATATTCAATTATTGGGGCAGTTTTTTGACCCACTCTAATTTATTCCAATTTTCATATCTAATACTTGGTATGGCCTCCATTTGCCGTTATAACTGCTTCGATCCTTCTAGGCATGCTCTCTATGAGGCTTTGGCATACCTCTGATGGTATTTCATTCTACTCCTTGACTATTCTCTCTCACAACTCATGCACTCCTTTAAGGTATACCTCATACTCCAAAAGTTTGCACTTGATGTAAACCCAGAGGTGTTCAATGGAATTGAGGTCAGAGAATTGGGCAGGCCAGGATATCACAATAATGTTGTTATCAGAAAACCAGAGTGTTGTCTGTTTGGAGATGTGTTTTGAGTCATTGTTCTGCTAAAAATATCATCTTTCCTTTTTTTCAAAGCTTTCCACTACTCTCTCATCCAAAATCTCACAATACTATGCAGCATCCATCTTTTCCTGAACTTCTATGAGCTTCCATTCCAACTCATGCAGCCCCACACCATTAAATTGTTTCCTCCTCCATGCTTGATAGTTGGTGTAGTAGTATGATCAGATAGTGGTTCTCCTGGAATGTTCTACACATACCTTCTCATCTGATCCAATTTAATTAATCTTTGTCTCATCACTCCACAAAACCCTTTTCCAATCCTCCACTGTCCAGTTTTCATGATACTGAGCAAACTTGAGCTAGTTTGCATGATGAGCAGCCTTGAGTATAGGAACTTTCTTCTTTATTGCTGAGCAAAAACCTGCCTCCTTCAATGCATTTCTGACTGTCTGAAGATTGACAGGACTGGAGATGACAGAATTAATGAACTGTGTAGCTTGAACAGTATTATCCACCTTTCCAGTAGTAATTTGACAAATAATAGACTGTTTGTCACATGCTGTAAGCTTAGAAGGATGACCTCCAGGATGATTCTCTTTGTTGCTCTCCAGTTCTTTGCTGATTTTCCCTACAGTGCTCTTTTCCAGGCCAGTTTTTGCTTGGATTTGATGCTGAGAATACCCCTCATTGAGGAGAGAAGCAACAGAAGAGTGATTGGCAGCAGAAACAGGTCACATAATGGTGGTAGAGTGTCAAGAAGGTGATTGATTGAAGTTGAACATGTCAAATTAGTACAAACAAGGTCACATGACATTGTTTATACTTCCCACAAGGTGTTTTCATCTTCTACTGCTGAAAAGTATTGAGAAAATATGAAAATTAAAGTGAGTCAAAAAACTGCCCCAATAATTGAATATTTTGTTCTACTGCTGAAAAGTATTGAGAAAATATGAAAATTAAAGTGAGTCAAAAAACTGCCCCAATAATTGAATATTTTGTTTGATTTATTAATCAGCGAGTTCTTGTCCAAATCACATGATCTATACATCATTATAAAGCCAGGTTGATGTCATATGATTTTCTACAACTTTTTGCTTAGGTAGTTGTTGCACACCATGTGAATCTTTCCAAAAAAGCCAAACATTGGGGCAGTTTTTTGAGCCAGTGTAAGTGGTCTGTATGTAGTGTTGAAGGGCCCACACTTGTCTGAATGATAGCTAAAGAACCAGAGCACTTCAAAGGCTGAAAGTAGTACTAATAGATAGTGTGGAAAGAATAGAAACAATAAAGTGAGAGAATAACAGAAGAAATAAGAAAATGAATGAAAGAAGAGTAAAGAAATGAGGAGTGAAAGAGAGAAGAAATGAGGAGTCCCTTGACAGACATATGTTGCTACCATCAGATAAGGCAAGCATCTTGTTGTGTCTGTATACAAGATGTTCAGTTGAATACTAAAAAGGTGAAGTCAATTCAGCATGGCATTATTTGGAAAATGCATGATGTTTTTCAAAGCCAGCAAGACTATTATGCTACAAGTAATGGTGCTGAGCATTTATTGCATTGAAGAATGTCTACTACAACAAGAAATGTAGCTAATGCAGCTGTACTTGCAGCTTCTACAGCTCAAAGGGTGAGCTTGATGTATACCATTATATGATCTCAATAACTTATTGCATGGCATGAGCAGGCACTTACTCAATGTTGCAAGATCTTCTTCAAAGTTCAAGTATCTGCTTTGAATTACATTGCTGATGCACATATCACTGTTTTTTGTTGATTGACAACAAATGATTATGGTATTGCATATACAGAACAAAGACTATGAGTTGTCAAAGATTTGATAGTTTCTCACTTTGCATTTAAAAGTTTGACAGCTAACTTGTGTTTTACAAGTTATTACTCTCTATGCAAAATCTGAGAGCAAGAATAGTAAAAATAGATTGATTATAGAAGCCACTAATATCTGTGCAGTCTCATATATAAGTGTTCAAATCTTCAAGGATTCTTTTGATTGTTAATTCTGAGCTATCTCTCAAGCAACTTCTATTGGTCAAACTAAGCAATTTGCACTGCTG
Organism: Macrolepiota albuminosa; assembly: GCA_027475525.1. Taxonomy (NCBI): domain Eukaryota; kingdom Fungi; phylum Basidiomycota; class Agaricomycetes; order Agaricales; family Agaricaceae; genus Macrolepiota; species Macrolepiota albuminosa. Next base: position 786,870 of record JAMWFC010000056.1, on the reverse strand, counting down.
CCACTGAAAATGTTTCTTTATTGTCTGCCTTGCACATCACAGCTCACTCAAGTGGGCCTTGAGCTTTCTCAAGAAAATAATGGGTGCTTCAAAGTGATGCAAAGAGAGCTGCAGAAGTTCAAGAATGCTAGAAAACTATTTTGGAAAAGAGTAAAGACTGTAACATGAGCCAGAAGAAAATTAGGCTTTTTTGTTGCATCCAAATCACACTTTTTTTAGAGATATATACTGTTTTCCAGGCTATTGTAAGGAGAACACTTAATGTTTGCAGAACTCCTTCTATAGAGTGAGCAAGCATCAATGACAAGCAAGAGTTGAGCAGGCATAGAAACAAGCAAGAGTCAGGTGATAGAACTCCATAACAGGCTAGGTGCATTAATAGCAGGCTTAGCATCAGCTCTGGACACCTTGCCGTGCTTGTTCTAAACTTGGTACACACAATTTATCCATTTTAAACCATTCCTGACAGCCATGCATAGCAAGCAACATACCTGATGATAGGCTTCTACTCGGACTGAGCACATCAAGAGGCACACTATAGGCCTATGGACACTGGCCATACTGGAGACCCTAGCAATTCTTTCAGACACAGGATATTTTGGGACTTAGCACTCTGTTATAGGCATTGTTTATTAGTCTAAACCACCACTATTAAGCCTTCAGCATATACCATCTATTGACTTCAAAGAATTAGGAGATCCAGGACTTGGCACTAGTGCAATGGTGGAAAAGTAACTCTGACCAAACTCTGATCAATTTTATAAAGGAGTTAGCATTAGACACTGCCATTTAATGAGGCATCTCAATCAGAAGTTTAAAGAACCAGCAATGATAGAACAGGATATATTCTAACCTGGCATTTTATTTATTAAGAATTGATACAATGTTTAGCACTGACATTAGAACTCATGGCATTTATCAAAGATTTTCTGACCATACCCCATAGAGGCCTGGCCAATTGGAATTACACTAAAAAGTGAGCAGATTCATACAAGTTAAAGTCAGTTTAGAGTTGCCATGGCCAATGGGCTATAATGCTGTTGGTCGCCATTTCCCCATCTGTGCCAGTCACTAGTGATAAGTCACCATTAACTGTAACCATGAGGAGAGGCACTAATTGGTAGTGCTGTATATGGACTTATTTCAAAAATATAGTAGCGCATAGTATAAAAGATAGCTACTCTGCATATACATAGCAACAAATTGTAACATTTGAGCACCTGAGTTACACTTAGCATTCAAATCACACTAGCTTGACCTAATGTCATTACTAAGTTGGGTGCTAACTTTGTTTATCTCATCTTTATCATTTGTAGTGCCATCTACAGACATATTACACTGCACTATTTATTTTCATCTCTATATTTTTGCTTAAACTATGGCACTTACAGTTTGTTAGGTAGCATCTGAGGCACTATTATTTAGCACATCGTTCTATCACATTCACTTAAGCACACTGGAACTCTATCAGGACTCCTTACAACTATGCACGCCAGATGCTGGAGATGGCATTGTACTGCATATACATCCAGCATACCCAACCACAGTTGGCATCATGCCATCAGCAAGCATTGACAGATGGCATCACTCAGGCAGCATATGGTATTGCTAGCCAGCAGCAGTGCTTACAAGTTGGAATGATGGTATTTCTCTATGACTAACAGCCTGGCATTTCACCTTGGCACCTGGCACTGCTTGGTGCCTTCTCTTTACTTGGACAGACAGCATTCTTGTTAACCTTTCATTATTTAATTTAATGCACAGCAACTACTTACATTCTTTCCAGTTTACCACTTGATGGCACTTAGTTGCTTAGCAACAGTGAACTCATTGTACTATAAATATTTACCATTGTCACTAGTTAGGACACAAAACAGAGTATTCCATTTATCCCTCAGTTCACCTCATAGTTCAGATTTTTTTTGAGCTGACTAAGTTCATAGTCGCCAACTGTCTGTATACTCTTAGCCTGCTTGCTGCAGTTATGTTTACAGAACCTACATGCCTTGCATTTATGGCAGGCATCACATAGCTTAGTCACTGCTAAGCCTCTAATTTCCTTGCCACATCTTCTACTGCACTTACTCATATTTGCATCCTCTTCACTCAGGTGCATTTCATTGTTAGCACATTCTTTTACCTCATCTTCTTACCAAGCCTCCTTACTGACTTCTGTTGCCAACCTCCACCAAAACTTGCCACTTAAGTCATTTTCTGACTTGTTCTCTGGGAACTGCCTGGGACTCCCTCAAAACTTAGCACACCCAACGTATTTTGTACAGGTCAGTAGCTATAAACCATATCTGCTACTGATCTACTTTTGAGCATTATCACAAGCAGTAGATCAACAAGGCTAACTAAGTGGTTGGATGTTGCTAGAGAGCTTACAGTTGGTTAAGTGTGTAGGCCAGAAGAACACTGCTATTGTTTAGCCTGTGTCAGGGGACTCCTCATTTCTTCCTTTTCTCACTCCTTATCTCTTCACTCTCCCTTCATTCATTCTTTTATTTCTTCTGACATTATTTCATTTTACTGTTTCTATTCTTTCAACACTATCTGTTAGTACTACTCTCAGCCCTTGAGGTGCTCTGGTTCTTTAGCTACCATTCAGACAAGTGTGGGCCCCTCAGCATTGCTTCCAGACTGCTTATATAAGCCAGAGTTTGCCAGAGTTTGCCCCTTATTTGTGCAATTGTTTGTGTAGGCAATTTTTGAGTTTTTAAGGTTTGGTTGTCCTGTACAGTTGTTTCCCATGCTTCAGAGGCCCCAGAAGCATCCAACCTGGCATAGGGAATCCCTAAATTTGTTCTCTTTGGATCTCCCTCTGTCAAGTGAGTAGTTATTATGATATTGTCAGTACATACTCTAATACACTTTGGATCTCCCTCTGCCAGCTGTGTGACTGAGCCACAGCCTCTAGAGGTCACCCTTACAGCCTGAGGATATTCTATCTACAGGCTGCCTTTATATACTATATCAGTGGCTATGTTATTACTAATACTGTTTACTAATCAGGCCCCAGTATATAATGGAGTATGACAAATAATAATTGATGCTGAGTAAGGTCCATGCATATAACTCATCAAGGCTGACTACTAGAAAATGAAAGAAGAAAAGACAGATCAAGTGGTCATTTGGATGTGCTAAAAGTGGGCATGTTGTTGGACTAAGCTCAGAATTGGATTGGACACAGTCTAGAAACCAGTCTCCTGACAACTATCAGATGCTATTTTATTGTAAAAATCAATAGATTTAGGTCTACAGATATTTTTCTAGGCCTTTAGAAGCCATTAAAAAAGATAGACAAATTGCCCTCCTAAAAAAGCCATTTATAAAAAATGGACACAAACTAAAAATTTTAGTGAAGACCATTTAAAAAACAGACAGATTTGCCAAATCCTGACTGAACAAGTTTGCCAAATATCTGAATGGCCTATGGAGATATAATCCAGGGTCCTAATAGATGTGATATGACAAGTATGACATCAGAAGGTCTGGAGTAAGCAGGTCATGACAGTGAAGATCTTCTTCATAGTGGCAAAAGTGGGCTTATCTGCTAGAACATAAAGGATGTTGATGGAAAAGATAGTTTTATAAAGGTGGCTTGAGACTGACTAACTATTCTTGTGCCAAATGGCAACATCAGAAAGATCATTGGAATAGGAGATCAGGCCACAGTAGCTTAGCTGGCACCACTGTGGTCAGTCACATGCTCTTGCAAGTAGGGAGAATGCAAGTTCAAACCATGCTCATGTGAAAAACACCTTAGACACCACATGGGTTATTTCAACAATGCCAGGAAGCCACTGCCCACATGTGTTGACTAGGGAGGCTTTGTTGTGCAGGCCATAGTCAGGTGAACCAATCAACATGTGACTTGATGAAGCAATGTGACCACTGCACTCCTGTCTGAAACAGGAAAAATAGTTAGGGTTGCCCAGTGGAACGGAATTGGGAGAGGTTAAACTTGCTGACCAAGCATGTCCTAGTATGGGTGGGTGGGAAAAAAAGGTGTCAATAGTTCAATCAGGCTGCCAACATAATGTGTGGTCCATTGGATGGGTTGGCACAGCTGTTAAGGTTGGAGTAAGGTTGATTTGATCAGCTGCTTATCATCAGCTTAAAAAACTGGCAGGTGGCAGGACTGTCATTGGCCTACTTAGCTCGCTCATACCGTCACAGGTTTCAAATCTCAGGATTGATCTCCAGAAGATACCATCCAGGTGCAGGGGAGGTTATAGTATCATGGGGCCTTACCGGGAGTTACAGCTTAGAGGGAGCCAATAGGTGATCAGTCTTCTAAGACCTACATCAACCAAACACTGGCAAGCATTGCCAAGAGTAGAAGGGTCAGGAGAAAATAGGGATGGCACAATAATGGCAGATAAGTCAGGGTCTTAATATGGAGAAATACCATACCTTACTATATCGTGTGACTTAGGACACAATACCCAAGCAATATGTGCATAAAAATAGGTCTCAAAAAATAAAAGGGTTCATCATCATCTCCTTTTATTTATTCCCTTATTTCTGCTGTCATTTTTTTACTTTACTGCTTCTATTCTTTCAACACTATTTATTAGTACTATTCTCAGCTCTTGAGGTGCTCTGGTTCTTTAGCTATCATTCAGACAAGCATGGGCTTTTCAGTACTGCTTTCAAACTGCTTATATAAGCTGGAGTTTGCCTTTCTGACCTCCAAAGTCTGGAGTTTTCCTGCCTTATTTGTGCACTTGTTTGTTTAGGCAATTTTTGGGAGTTTGCCTTTCTGACCTCCAAAGTCTGGAGTTTTCCTGCCTTATTTGTGCACTTGTTTGTTTAGGCAATTTTTGTTGTCCTGTAAAGTTGTTTCCCATGCTTCAGAGGCCCCAGAAGCATCCAACCTGGCATAGAGAATCTCTAGACTTATTCTCTTTGGATCTCCCTCTGCCAGCTGTGTGACTGAGCCATAGCCTCCAGAGGTTGCCCTTACATGACCCTGCTTAGCCTGCTTGCCAGAATGACAATTTGCTTGGTTACAAAAAATACCAATTTCATATGTAGGAAAAACCACATGAACTTCTGCAAAATCATGTTGTGCCTATACAAGATTATTTAATTGGCAAGTACAATATTTACAAATGTCAGTTGGCATCAATATAATTATATTGAGTGAACAAAATAAGAATATAAGTAAAGCACATGTTATGTGCACTGCTCATTACAAATAAAACCCCTGCAGTTTGTTTCTTTTACAGTTGTTACTGCTACTGCTACCAATATCAATGGTCCACTAGGATCCCTCACTATCAGAAATCCTCTTAATACAAGTCAAGCAAGTCAACCTAAAGCTACACCAAATAACCAAGGTTTGCACAAAGCGCTAAGTCCTGCTAATTGACACTATCAATGATCCCAGATATTCTAACCCTTCCACTTATAATGTCATAAAACCTAGCCTTAAACCTTTTTTTACAGTATGGATGCTATTAGAAGACATAACGGGATATACCTCCTTGACAAGTGAATCAAAGCAAACGAATGAAAAAAGAACAGGTGAAGAAAAAACAAATAGAGAAACATATATCCTCTTCAATTTCCAATTGTCCTCTTTGTCATAAGGTGTTTCGTCTCTCAGGATCCATGGCACCATCGGGCGGCTCAAACGTTGAGAGTCGGCGTCTACGGGTTCTGTTTGGTTTTACTTGATCTGACTTATTGGAGTCGTCAACAGACACTGAGTCCTCGGGCGTGGTAGTGCTTGATGATGGTATCGTGGATGGAGTCACAGCATCACCAGCGGGACCTCTCTCCCGTTCGTCGAGATTTCTATCGGGAATCTGAAATTGATTGTTTAGCTCCTTGAAAGCCTGTGAGCCAAAAGATAAAGCTTACAGGAGCACGAACGAGAAATGCTAATAATGTTGAACCTGCTGAGAAAATGAAAACGGCTTTGAGACTGATCTCGTATGAGTCTCTAGCATGTTTCTGGAGCATCGGAGGTAGGGTGGCGACTATCTGTGAAGAGTGCCGGATTTTCCTAACTAGCTGCACTGAAAGTATTACTCTGTATGTTCGGTCTGAGTTGCCAGTGGGAACGTACTTCTTCAGCATCTGGCCCTGTGATCCTACGCCGAAGCTCGACATCCAAGTTAGACTGAAAGATAGCTGATGCTACGGCGACGCCACCAACTTGACCTATTGAGTGTTATGAATCTGATTTTCCAGTCAGACTTGAATCTAAACCTATGCCGCGGAACAACTGTCCAAATCCAGTTCCCACTGCCATCTGAGACTCTGTATAGGACAATACTTAGCGCAAACAAAGTTTGCAATGTTGGCATACCTGGAAGATGAATCAAAAGTGCAACTAATCAAGGGGTTCATGAATGGAAGGATCGGACATCGCGATACAATATGACCTACTGAGCATCGTTTGAAGAACAACAGCATTGCCGAATCCGAGGGGCGCCTAGTGATTGTAAGCGGAGCCTCAAGAAGGAAACGCAATCTACGTACTATGCCCATCCAGGTCAAAAATGCGGGAGAGTCCCGGCGTAAAGACGCCACGAGGGACGCTCCAATGAAAGGAAACCATCCGAACGTCAAGTTGATGGTCTTGTATCTTCCTGTGCGGTGCATAACGTAACCGGCGAAGACCGAACCCAGAGACATTGAGAGACTATTTGGCACAAGATGTAGACCTATGTTTGGTTGGTCAAGGTCATGAGATGGCAGAGAACAATGACTTGTTTGCTTTAAAACGTTTACCTGCAGTTGCAGCACTCGTTGACATGACTGTCTGAAACCACATTGGATAAAAGTAGTTAACGGCGAAGTTACATATCGCAACAAGGAAGTTAGATGTGCCGACGAGGACTGGTATCTTCTGTTTCAACAAACCAGGCGCTAACACAGGTTCTCGGGCAACAAAGAGCTCCACGAGCAAAAAGGAAATGAAGCTGGCGGCCGCGACAGCAACTGATGCTATCACTGTAGAATCCGACCACTGAAAAAGGAACGATCGGAGATCCATCACACCGGAAACAAACATGCCCTCACCGGCAATCCTTCATTGTATCTTGAGCTGAGAAAGACGAGGGTGGCGGCGACCTGGGGTAGTGATTGTATCAATAAAGTAAGTGTGCAGAGGGCAAGTCGCGAACCGAGACAAGAAGCGTGATCGAACCACCGTAATCAATTCGTTTCAGTATCTCAAGAGGGCTTTTCCCCTTTCCCTAGTAGCAGGTGAGAATAGTGAGAGCAAACAGAGCAAAGTTATTGACTGGGGTGACATAATGGTGGAAGTGAAACGTCAAAGCGAAGGAAAGAAGGAACATCGGCATCTGGATTAAGAAGGCCCATCGCCATCCCAACCTTTGACGGATTATCAGAGCGCAAAAGGGTACGATGGTACAATTTACCAATCAGTAACCACACCTCCCACAGGCCCACCAAGACCCATACCCAACTATATCAAAAGTATTCAGTGGAGATAAACATAATGACAGCACTTGTAGTACTTACCCCGTTGAATACGCTGGTTATCCCTTGCGTTAAGCCCCTGTTCTATAACTCATCTAACTTCAATCATAAAGTTCGTGTGGCTTGACGTTTCCATACCCGTAAGCTATACATGTCGCTAACAATGATCCTGAGAAATGAGAATGTCGAGTTGACAAGGAAGGAAGAAAAGGGTCCGTTTTACTCACGAGCCCACTGTGAATAGTCCGCCTCCACCTACTCCCGCCAACTGTCATGTCTTAATTTAGCCGACTTGAGAGCGTTGAAGGAACCCACAAATCGTGAAAAAATCAGCATTTCCATGCTTCGAGAAAGACCACAGCCAAGCACCCCAAACATCGTAAAGAAAAGTGCCACTTGACTCGCGCCCTTTCGTCCTAAGACATTGCATAGTCGACCATAAAGGGGTGTAAATGTACACGTCGCGAGTAGATACCTAAAATGACATTGAGGTTTTGAATGTTCTGTGACGAAGCAACATACGCCGTTCCGAGCCAGCTTGCTTGATTGAATTTCTGAAACTCCGATGAAATTGACGGCAGCACTACAATGCAGAATCGTAAATGGTTCTTAATAGAAATCTGCTAGGCTTACTGGTTGGAACAAGCGTGGCTGAGCCGTCCTGTATCATTCAATGTCTCTCAATCCAAGAGAAAACCAGACGATACCATTGAGAGCCTGATTGAACTTTTGTAAGTTGGTGGTCACTGGAGATCTGGGAACATTTGCACCGAAAGAAAAGTTGCGGACCATATGCCCGCCAAAATACCATAACGCGTTGACCTCGATATCTCCCGAGGACCCACTCTAGCTTTCCTTGAGACGTGTCCGTAGTCGGACTGCCTTGCCAACAGAGGCTCCGTTTCAGATGCGATGAGCGACATTCGAAACAAGATCGAACCAGCTAGTAAGCCTGAGTTATGCAAAGTCGTCCAAGGCCCGGATACTTCTCCGAGGATCAACCATCAATCAATCCATTGTCTCCAAGGGTGATGGAGAAGGAAGCTAGTCAATTTCTCTTTTGGAAATCAATTGGCATCAATATCTAGGTATGTGCGGTACCGTTTGCCCAAACTTGGTTCAGGATCATACTTATATACAATGTAATCCTTAGAAAACGAATGGAAGGTAGAAACATTTGACGTTGGCATTAATTAGTCAGCCGGGGCAAGCCGCCGGCTTTGGCTCGACCAAAGGCCCTTGGCCTGGCTTGGTCTGGCTGACGGCCTGAAGTCCGGCCTGGCACATCACTTCTAATTCCAAGGATTTTGCACCTGCCTAGATCCATTATACATGGTAAGGCAAGCGTATCTATATCAGCGAGGATATCCCGGGTGGCTCGGGTTTCCCGGTGCGTAACAGCTTCCAAGGGATGATGCATCGATGATGGACTAGTCATACATATAAACAGCTGACATATATCTCTGATGGTTGCAAGTTCATACCTTCGATTTCCACTATTGACAGCATAACCATGTGCCTCCAACTGAAATGACTGCTACCGTTTCTATATGTGTGTTAACTTCATGGTCTTAAAATGTGAGTTCCTTTTTGCTGTCGACCTCTGATTAGTAGAAAGTATGTTCATTTTGTCATGTAAAATACATCTTCCTGCTAAAAGCCATGGCCAGCGCCAGATCGTTCGACTTAGCCCAGGTGTTCGTCTCAGCCAGGGCCTCCTCAAGCCAGGCCAAAGCATGGGCTTTTGGGCCAAGCCGAGCTGGATTAGTTAGCGGAGGGAGATATAATAATTGTAACATTCTAACGTCACTAGCTTTCTAGAGATCGGTTCATAAACCGGAGGTGGCGTAATTCACGTCGTGAACTTTGAGAGTATGTGACCAGCCGATGAAACATTTTCAAAAAGCGAGTACAAGTGGAAAACTTCTTCTCTGTCTCCGTCCCCAGCAGTGAACGTCCTGTCAATTTGTTTGAGCCATCATAATTTATGGAAGAAACTCCGAGCAGTCCGTAGTTTCCTAATGACTTATCAAGAAGTGTACCATTGTCAAATTTTCGTGGGAAGCAGCCAAACGTTTCGTGCGAGAACTACCAGGGTTGACAGAGAATTACGGCAACAACAAATATATTCCAGTTGACACCAACAGGAGTTGCTAACCAGACTTGTTAACACGTGTGGTCAATGATGCGCTTTGTGTCAACACAGATTTACAATCGCTGTTAATATTAGGCATCATCGGTTGTGTTCCCTGGGCAATGTGTCCATATTTAATATTCTCCAATTATGAGCAATGCTTTAAATATTGGTGATGAACAGTGAAAGTTTACTTAGCCTCTAAAAACACTCCAATGATATCGGTCCCGACACAAAGTACTAGGAATAGTCACAGACTTCAATCATCGAACCATAGACTGGAGAGTTGATCTATTGAATGATAATAATTTCTATGGTAGCGGGCGTCTACATGGAACTGATGAATTCAGGTACGTTTGGACGTCCGACAGATGTCGGGAAATTATAAAATATTGAGACAGCCCAGCTAGGGACGACCATGGGTCCCAGGGCCTGCGGAACAGTTAGGACAAAGGCTGCCAATGTGAGGAGCTATCAACGAAAGAGTCTGTCAGCGGCACATCCCTAAGGCATACAGAAAGTAACGGACAGTATTGCTCTGGCCAACCGCGACTAATGATCACATGGAATTGTTGAAAAACAGTTTGCGAAAGAAAGCGGAAGAGGAGCGGATTTAATTCATGAGTACTTTGGGATATGATGATAGATATTTATGGCATACTACTGGGCACACGTATGAGTGCATCTAGGAGGCTGGCAATTGGGCGGATGGTTGGGACTGAATTTACAGTAGCGGCTGGAGCAAACCACCTGGGAGTATTTCATCATAGTTTCTGGAAGAGGAGTCTTCGAAGATTACCATGGTTTCAGGCTACAGTTTAGTCCATAGTCAGTGGAGTTACGACGGAAGGCGTGGCCCATGTACCTGCTGTATGGCATGGTGACATCGAGTGTAGTAGTAAGCGACGCTATGGGACAAGATCGTTGGACTTGATGTCACGGAGCATAGGAGAGCACTTACTGGCGTCTGCGACACATGATGTTTGAGCGAGTCCGTAAATCTAGGGAATGGCTTAAGGAGAGTAGATAAAGCTGAGAATGATAAGGAAAGTATCCTTGATTTTATAGTTCAGAGAAGAATCTTGCCGCTTTTTTATCAAAAGGGGCGCCCGGAGAAAGTGGGAAGAGCAACAGCATCGGCATGGTCCTAAATGTTCACTGACGAAAATGACTTCTTCTTTCGGTCCTGAGCATGCAATGAACCAGCGGTCGGTGCGCGCATTTCACGGAGCGGACTTAGTCAAAAAGGTGTACGTGCCTGGTTTCTTGTAACAGACATGTTTCAATGTCAATCGGCCACTCCGAAGTTCCACCAAATGCGGAAATTTAGTGTCTACATTGATTCTTCAATGACGCTCTAATTTTTCAGAGTCCTCGAGTAGCCCGATTGTTGAGACAGATCAGCGCTTAAGCATTGTAGTCGTGGTCTGTCCATCAAGGTCATTATACTGTAACCAAAAGAAGGCTGCGATCTTATGGGTTATGACCCTAAATTGTACTATGTTGGAGAAAATTGAAGGCAACCGTCATACAGTGCAGAACAGATAAACCCGCAACAGAAAATTATAAGAGAGCCCACGTCAAAACACGAACTTTTTGGCCGAATTGACTCGGATGTAACATTGTTAAATATGTATCACCATGAAGCAACCATGGTTACACGTCAGAATGCCTCTAAGAACTGTCAGTATCAACAGACAACCACTGAAATACTCTAGGAAAGTGAGAGTTTGAATCTGCCCTTTAGGAAGTACGGTTCTCACCGTAGCATTAGCGCAGGATGAGCCATAGATACACTCATGAATATGATGATTAGTATGCAGTATACTCCTTTAGAAGAATGAGACCAGTCAGCCTGAGATCAGATAACCGAAATAAACGATGCTCACTTCTGGGTCAGAAGAAATTTTTACCTTACCACGATGCAAGTCACTTGGTGTCAGTTGAAAGGAGTTAATACCGAGAGTTGGATAAAAAAAAATTAGATTTGTTTCGAGTGAGGAGATATCAGTTCAAAATCTGATGTTCGGTGTTGCCTACAGTTTTCTTCCTCACAGCACTTTGGCTTCTCACTGATGATCGATCTCGATCGATGACACACTGGGTGCAAGGAATGATATTTTTTGACAAAACAATATAAAAACATAGCAAAAATAATCCACTTAATTTTAGAATTTTATTTAAATATTTCTGTCAAAACTATAGAAAAAATATTGTAACCAAATTTTGAATGGTACTTGGTTTGATGCTCTCAAATGCATTGGAGAAACTATACCAGTCATTCTTGAGCCTAAGAACCAGAGCAAGCATCCTTTGGCAATTTGTTCTTTAATTCTCTCAAGTTTACTTAAAACATTCTTTCTATAGTTTTGCCAGAAATATTCAAATAAAATTCTGAAATTAATTGGATTATTTTTACAGTGTTTTAACATTGTTTTGCCAAGGAATATCATTCTCTGCACCCAGTGACAAAGGATAACTGCTCAATATCATCGATCAAGTTGTCCACTGCATGACCATCCTTTGCATTATGTATTTATGATAGTTCGAGCTATGGAGTCCCTGTTCCCTTTTCTAATGCTCCTGACCCGCTCGGCAAAAGGGTGCATGTGTATTTAGAAAATACATGAATTATTATAGCACTCCTTTCCCGTCCCTACTGCCATTTCCAGATTCACATTCATTCACAACTACTAATGAAACTCGGGATCAGTAAACCAAAATATTGGCGGAATGCAAAGGCATTTTATTCAGTTGGGTCAGTCTCATACTGGTTCCCCTTCCATTATCTCAATCCGGTTGGTACAGCGTGCACATGAAACTAAGACATCCTGTCATATCTCGATGTACTTTTGTCGCAGCATTATTGCGCAACGATAATATGTATATTCGCGTATAGTAGTTAATACAAAGATAGACTGGAGTCAATGCCGAAAAGATGACATAAGTAAGAATAATATAATAATATACAGTAAATGGCATACCTGGAGTCAATGCCGAAAAGATGACATGACCCCAGGTTTTCACATAGTATTTATAGACGTGAATGTAAGTAAATTATGTCATAACAGGATAAGAAATACATCATGGTGAGAAAAGGAAAACATACGCGTGTATGAGGTAACTGTGATGTCATTGAAGAGTAATCAGTATCATACGTCATATCCTTCGACACTCCCACTTGACGATGAGACTGGTAATACGACTCCCATATTATCACGATGTTTTTCGAACGTTTCGCGCGGTAAGGCTTTTGTTAACGCGTCTGCGATCATTTCGTGTGTAGAGATATGTCGTAACTGAATATTATTGCGGGAAATGTGTTCGCGTATGAAGTGATAACGGATGTCGATATGTTTAGCTCGAGAGTGACCTACGGGATTCTTTGAGAGTGCTATACTTCCGGTGCTGTCGGTGTGGATGATGGTGGCCTCGGTTTGTTGAAACTGAAGATCTTTGAGAAGGTTTCGTAGCCAAATTGCCTCCCTAGTTGCATTTGATGAAGCAATGTATTCGGCTTCGACGGTCGAGGTAGCCGTAACCGATTGCTTCTTTGAAGACCAAGAAACCATTCCACCATTTATATCGAAACACCAACCGCTAACGGATCGTCTATCGTGGTTATCTTGCGCCCAATTGGCATCGCTCCACCCTACAAGACGCATCTCGTTGGTTGATAGACCACCCAGTCTTAAGCAGTATTCCTTGGTGCCCTTTAAGTAGCGTAAGACTCTTTTGCACGCAGCAAAATGATTAACCCCAGGATTATCAGAAAATCGAGCTAGTAAATTCACCGCGAACTGTATGTCGGGGCGTGTCTGGGTAGCGTAGAGTAACGAGCCGATGAGGGATAGATAATTAATGCCGCCTGAATACAATCGATATGAAATGCGTTCATCCTCGGTTTGAGGACATTGCAATAACGATAAATTGTGATTAGTGACGAGAGGGGTGGCTACGGGATGACAAGTCGACATTCCAAATCGTTCTAAAATCGAGTCGATATAACGAGACTGATTTAGATATATGATGTGATTGGGGCGATCACGTTTGATCTGTAGGCCCAGCACGTAATGAATCTCGCCCAGGTCTGTTATTTCGAAACGTTTATCGATATTCCTTTTGAAGGACGCGATTTGAGAGATGTTATGACCAGCTATAAGCATGTCATCCACGTAGACTATTACAATAAGAACGATTTTGTCTTTGTCGTACAGAAGATAGAGGCAATCATCGGCATTCGAAGCTTTAAAACCCAGACTTGTTAGAACTTCGTGTAATTTTTCTTTCCACTTTCTACCAGCTTGTTTTAGGCCGTAGAGGGCCTTAATCAGTTTCCAGTACGGTGCACCTTTAACTCCCGAAGGCGTTTTCATGTAAATTTCTTCGTCGAGATTTCCCTCCAGGTACGCTCCGACTACATCAATTTGATGTATCTCAAGGTCCAAGGTAGCCGCCAATGTAAGAAATACTCGAAGAGTCGTGAACTTGGCTACAGATGAAAACGTTTCGTTATAATCGATGCCATGGACTTGGGAGAACCCTTGAGCTACGATTCGTGCTTTGTATTTTGCGAGTTTCCCGTTTTCATCGAGCTTTTCTTTCAGCACGACCTTACTACCCACTGCTTTCTTTCCCGGAGGTAAGTGGTCTACCTCCTCGAATACTCCCCTCTTCACAAGCTGATTATATTCGGCGGTGATGGCTTCCTGCCACTTATGGGCGTCAGCGGATAATAATGCGGTTTCGACGTTAGGGCCAGAGACGGCAACGAAAGCCATGTGGTTATCGGATTCGTCGTTCTCGCCTTGCCGATATCTCGTCGGAAGCCTTTTCAATCGAGTAGAGGGTTCGCGCTGGGGTAGATCACTCCATTTGGACCTTTTTCGAGGAGCGGGAGGGGGATTCAAAGGTGTCGGAGTACGTGCTGTATCAGATTGGGGCGCAGGTGAAGGGTACCTCAAATCTTCCGTTGGAGTGCTAACTGACTCGTTATCTGACGGCTGAAGATCCTCTAACTGCGCTTCAACCTCGGATTCGGAAGAGGGATTACGTATTGAGACTTGTCTGGCGTGCTCGGACTCGGGGTACGTAGCCGTATTGATAAACTCATTTATTTCCTCTGTGGTAGACTGCGTAAGTCCAAGATCAAGACGGGCAAGCTCACTGGGAGTATCGTCTTCGTAAAATTCGACGTCTCTAGAAGTAATGAGCTTTCCGTTTTCTAGATCTTCAAGTCTATATCCCTTGGTTTCATCAGCCCACCAGCCCAGCATTCGAACTCGAACAGCTCGAGACTCTAACTTCCCTTGCCGAACCTCCTTCGGCACATGAGCCCACCCAAGCGATCCGAAGATTCGAAGATGCGCTAAATCAGGTTTTCGGCCATACCATTCGGTGAAGGGAATCTTCCCTTGTAAAGCAGAGGTTGGCGTAATAGAACGGATGTGCACTGCGTACATAAAGGCCTCCCCCCAATATCGTAGGTCCATTTTTGCACCATGAAGCATGGACCTAACCATCTCCATGATTACGGCAATAGCACGCTCTGCTATACCGTTTTGCTGAGGTCGATACGGATTGGTGGTCTGGTGTTTGATGCCGTTTAGGGCGCAAAACTTTCGTAAAGTTGAGTTTACGAATTCGTTACCGTTGTCCGTTCTAATGCATTTGACGAACTTTCCACCGCTCCTTTCATATAGTGCAGTGGTATCGCGAACGGCATCGTTTACCTCGTCTTTGGATTTGAGTAGACGACCAGTAGGGAACCTTTTGCTTGCTTCCACAGTAACCATGGCGTAACGATTGCCATCCCAGGTAGCGACACTCATAGGTCCAGTAATGTCCATGACGAGTAATTCGTTGAGTTCGTATTTGGTCTGGCTGGAATCGGGCAACGGGGGTCGAACGGACTTTCCCTCTGCGCAACCACTGCAAAGTCTGTCGAACTCTTGTGGTAACTTTATCTTTATTCCCGTAACCATCTGCTGATCCATCATATATTTAATAGCTCGGGGACTAATGTGTCCCAAACGTCGATGCCACAAACGCATTGTGGATTCGTTCGCGATGTACGCCACATGGTTGTCAGTTATCCCCATTGTTAATATTTCAATGCGGTACAGCGTGCCATGGGAACCGATAAGATTCGCGTGTAGGAATTCCTTGTTGTTCCACGAGAGGCTAATACCATAAGTAAGTCCGTTAATGGTGGCACCAGCCCTTTGTAACAATCCAAGACTAATGAGATTGGCTCCAAGGGTGGGGATGTGCAGAACGTCGTGCAGTTGGACATCGTTAGTTCCAGATGGGAGGTAAGTGCGGAATGCAATGGTTCCTTTGCCAGTAACTGGTAACGCATTCATACCGCCTACAGAAATATATTGATTTTCGATTCCTTGATAGTTAACATAGTATCCGAGATCTGCCACCATGTGGCACGATGCGGCGCTGTCGAGGAGTAGTCCAGTGGGCATACCATCATACGTAGCCATGAGTACCTTCCCAACTTCTCGCGCTCCAGACTCAAGCGTGGACACAGATATATTCGTGCTTCCGGAACTCCTTGGCAACTTGGGTTTCGGGCACTTCGGGCTCCAGTGTCCCTTTTCACCACAATTGTGGCAAACATCGTCAGGTTTCGGTTGGCGTTTAATCCTAGGTACTCTCCTTTGGACAGACTTGGTCCTACTCCCACTCGATGTGTTGTTCCTGGTGGACAGGAACGCCAAAGTTTTATTGGTAGAGTTATTTTCGAGGGTTATTCTGTCATACACGGACAATAATTCCGTAGTCACGGTTTCGAGAGTAAGAGAAGCGCCACGCGACAATAAGTTTTGCTTGACCACTTCCCAGGTTGGAGTACGGGGTAGCGAGAGAAGCATGGCATTGAGGATAGTATAGTCGTCGACATTGTGACCAGCTTCGGTAAAGCGGCGACGTATGCTCATGTAGAACCCGAGGTGATCAGCCAAGGGTGAGTTACCGTCCCATCTTTTCGCGTACAGCTGCTGATAGTAATAGTGGATGTTTATACCACTCTGCTGGTCGACGTAATTTTTCTTCATATGCTCCCAAATCTTTTGGGAAGTGTCAAGATCGACTATAGTTTCGCGCTGAGTGTATTCGATAGAGTTACGAATCAATCCCATAGCCGAATCATCCTTGTTAAGCCAGTGCTCGTATTTATCACGAGCAGTTTGCCAAGTCGAGAAATCCTTGGACTGCAACGCCTTCATCAAGTCCGGTCCCTGCTTGTAGACGACTTGGGGCGGCTGATCACTAGTAGGGCACGTAGTAGTCATGAGGTCAGGATAATCAATGGGTGGTTTCGGAGGACGAGGCTCTCTCCCGGATACTACACCCCATAAGGCTTTAGCCTGCAGAGCTGACTTCATGTTATCGGACCACGTATGGTAGTTTGTACCATTAAATTTCGGAAACTGTAAAGTTTCGGAAGTGCTGGTCTCATTCGCAACGGCGGGGCCCATAACCTGTCGCAGCATTATTGCGCAACGATAATATGTATATTCGCGTATAGTAGTTAATACAAAGATAGACTGGAGTCAATGCCGAAAAGATGACATAAGTAAGAATAATATAATAATATACAGTAAATGGCATACCTGGAGTCAATGCCGAAAAGATGACATGACCCCAGGTTTTCACATAGTATTTATAGACGTGAATGTAAGTAAATTATGTCATAACAGGATAAGAAATACATCATGGTGAGAAAAGGAAAACATACGCGTGTATGAGGTAACTGTGATGTCATTGAAGAGTAATCAGTATCATACGTCATATCCTTCGACAACTTTTCATGATAGATAACTCTGAGATTTCTATACTCGTAAAACAATATCCAGCTCTGCTCACGGATCGATACAATTCACTTTGTTCTATCACACAGCAAGAAGCGTGGTATACGGAGTGTAAGGGAATAATAATACAAAGCCCTGTACTCCATACTACAGCTGTGCAGAATGGATACGCGGATTTAACAACCAGCAGCACTTGTTGTGATTCGTCTCGACCGGTTTCGTCTGAAACACCATAATCTCAGCTCCAGAAATTTCTTTGTCAGAGCGAATGGCAGTTCATGAACAGACAACAGATGAGCAAAAGATATTTTTATCAATCTCAATCATGACTCACAAAAGGAGACGATGGCGATGGCAGATGGATGGTAGCTTGGACTGAATTTACATCAGCGACTGTGGTAAACTACCCTGAATTTCAGTCATCAGTGGAGGAGCAGTCCTCTAATGTTATGGTTTCATATGAATGTGGTGGCAGGCTTCAAAATAATAGATGAAGAATCCACCTATTGCACAAAATGTCCCACATGGAGCACAGTAGAGGTAGACTCTATGAGAACAGATAAACGTTACGAACTTGAAGAAAATCAATATCACCTGCGCATTATCGTTGTGTTTGTCCCGGCAGACTAGGTAGTTTTGTTTTACACAGCCTTTTTCTGCTCAACGAAGTAACTCATGAATAGCTACGATTAACATGATTCTTGGTCAGTGCATCAGGAAAAGTAGAGAGCTTGTGAGAGTCCCTCGGTGACTGATCTATGTGTCAAGGGATGATGCTTGTCTTTTATTCGCTTTTATTCGGAGAACGATAAACTTGGAGTCCAACTTTAACGGTGGTTTCAGTATCACGTAGTCAGTCTTTGTGCTGAGGTTATCAAAGATCGGGGAGACCCAGGTAACATGTGGTGAACTTCACTCACTCCTCGAGAAAGAAGCTCCAAAGGTGGAGAACCAAAAATCCAAAAATAGCCTGATTGATTGTTTCCCAAGCCGGGTCAGGATGCGGTATCTTCTTAATTGACGTATCACAACGCCGTTGAGACACCCGCTGATTCCAAGCTCCCAAATAAGAAACAAAAAAGCAGGTGACCTGACTCGCTCACCACAAATATAGATAACTGGCGTTCGTTCGACTTGAATTCGAACTCTCCCTTCATGATTTTTGATCTCCATTCCTCAACGCGCAGAAAGATACTGCGATGTGTTGATCTACTTTTTTTTTTATTCATTCCTTACCAACCGCACCCTGTCTGAGGAATAAATAGATATCCTTTGGTCTGATCGTCAATACATATTAATTGAAGGTTGTGTGATTCTACAAAATGAACCCACGACGAGCGCGCCAATCCATGCCTTGCCAGGATATATTTTGTAAAAATATGTCGGTAAAATTACACTGCTGGGGCCAGAAGGTGTTTCTAATGGAAAAAGAGTCAAAGAACCCTGTCATTGCGTTTCTTGGTCATCAGAAAAAGGCAAATTTCCTTTGTTCAAAGACTTTTTCCATCAGAAATTGACACAACAGGTTTTCTTTTGACTTTTTCCTAAGGAAACACAATTGAGTGCCAGCAGTGTTACTAAACCCATAGATAGACATATTAAAAACTACCCTTGTAGCACTGCATAGGTCATGATTGAGAACACTGCGTAGTGCAGATAAGGAAAAATCCCTCAAATATCAGATATCAGATATTGGTATATTGTAACAATGGTGTAACGTAAAGTCAGTGTCTGTCCTCAATGATCGGTGGACCCTATTGCAATGTTTTCATCTTGTGACAGGTGATTCCACGGTCCCATATCGTTCCAGAGCACAGTTCGACTTAAATTTTTGTCATTGAAAGCCACAAGCTACGACTCTCCAGATTTGAGGCTTACGCCACCTGAGTTGTGAGCAACAACTCGGTGTCAATGAATGCTTTAACGATACATTAGCGATACAACTCCCGGCATGCAAGGGAATCTTACGATGGCGATTTTTAGGCCAGTACTAATAAGTGCCAGGGCATGCCACACTAGATTCGTTCCCGTGTCGTGGTTGGATATTCTTGGTTCTAGATATACCGCCATCACGGGAAATGGTTGGCCGTGTGACACGGGCTATCCTGATGATTTCTATCAATAAAGACACTTCGCAATGATATCATGCCTAGAATGACGTTTGATGCCATGCGGCTCTATGAGTATTCCTTACCTGACACACAGACCAGGGTGGTTGTACGAGCAACTGGATTGTTGATATGTTACGGTATTGTTTATGGCAGTGGGCACGGGGAAGATCAATCGGGAAAATAGAAACTTCTATACTCGGAAATCGTAAGTTTACATGCACCAATTGAGCCATAATCCCATAAAAACAATGATCTCTTCGTCTGTCAAGCCTCGTGGGGCCATAACAAGGAAATCTGCTGGTTGGCGTCGATTGTGGTGACCGATGATTCGTTGGTGAGCCCGCTTTGTATCCAATGGGGTATCACCTATGTAGTCCATGTGGAGCTGATATCTCAGCCACTTTTAGGGTTAAATGTGCGCGATGCGCCCGGAGAAGGAACAGCATTAGAAGTATAATCTTGCGAGAGAACATGGTCATCATACACATCATGACCTTTTTCGTGTGCCGATCGTCCGCCAAGGACAGCGTGAATCACTCGTACGTTACCGGCGTTAGCCAATCACAGTTTTCACGAGGCGCTTGCGGTCAGAAAAGGTGACCGGCGATAAACTCAGAAGCGATGGCTACGGGGTTTGAAAATGGTATGGAAGGGGTTCAAACGGGCGCTGTAATGATTGCCCATAAGCATCAGCAAATTTTCTTGCAGGCGTTCGAAGCACAGCACACACGAGGCATCCCTCGTCAAGGCGCCCTTTGTAGTTCATTTGCATGACGTAACTGTCGCTGTGGTTTGAATTAGGTAATGATGGTTAAAAGACCTCCATTAGGTCCACGAGGACTGCTGATACAGATTCCGGAACTCTACCATCCTTTTCCCCATCCATACGAGAAAGAGTCTTCATATAAGCTAAGCATTGTCCGAGATGAGCTATGAGCCATTGTACCCATTGTTAGGAACGGCACAAAAATCCAGATGAGGAACTGAGCTAAAGGGACGCCGTGCCGCAGTACACAACAGCCTTAACATTGGCACGGCAATTGATTAAGACGACCAATGCCCACAAGCATCTATTGTGAGACCAAATCTTGATAACTGTCAAGCTGAGTCGTTACCAGCTTCCATCGAGGTTGGCCGAAGGATCAGGTCGCGAGTCTGTTTGATTCGGCTTGAAATGTTATAAGAATTGGCGCCACAGTTTGACCGGGTTCGAGGAGGCCGGGTATGCATAAGAAAGCGGCCAGGTCCTTCGGAGGAGTTGCCAGCACGCGAAATTTAAAGACGCGCGAGGGAATACCAAAAAATGCTGATAGCAGCAACAGAGAGGCCAATAGACGCAAGATGGTTGGTTGGCTACCTCAAAGGTGCAAGAAGAAGCTTCGACAATGAAACAAAGAGAATTAAACGCCGTGAGCTGTACTTAAACGTTGGTAATTTGGGAAAGGAACCTGATGACACAGCCACAAGGTCCATCGTTCGATGATATCACGTGAAGTTCATCCAATCCTTCTCTCGTTTCGCCAGCCGTCGCATTTGTGCCATCTGCGCCACATAAAACCATGGCTCACACTGAGTTGCGGGGTATACCTCGTGTTGCGAACTCAAAGACTCTTTACACTCCAATATTCTACGCCACGCCTTCGTCGTCTTTGTCAAGTTCTGCGACTAAACCCTTTCCAAAAGCTTATCTGGAGCGAATGTCCAAAAGACACGTTGCTTTGGCCACCAAGGTGCAAGAAGTCCCGTCTTCGCGACCTGTGTCTCCTTGCAGTGAAGAGCAATCGACCGCTCGTGTGCAAGCCCTGCGACAACGAGTACAGGAGGCTTTCAAATATGCCAACGGGGATCCTGCTGATGGGAAGTGGTCTGCAGTTGTACAGCTGCTCAGACTCAATGTCACGAGACGGAGGCGGTGGCTGGACACGACAACCGAGGGTAAGATGGCCGAGTCAAGCTCCGGTTGGATCAATGCTGAAACCGAAGAGGAATGGGAGGAGTGGGAAGCGAAGTGGGCGCAAGAGGATCGTGTTAAGAAGAAGGTACAGAACTGGCAACGCGACATTGAGGTTGCCCCAGTAGAAAGTGCACCCATTGTCTCCATATCTCAGCAAAAGGAGATTCAACGGGCTTCAACAGAACAAAATATCTTAGCTAAGGAGAAACGAACGATGACGTCTCTGAGTTTTCCTGTCGTCAAGCGATCAAGCCTGAATGTTGTTGGCAAGCCTAAAGGTTATTCGAAGGCATCTGCAAGTCATGCCGTTACGGCCCCATCAAGTTTTGGCTCAAAACCCCTACCTCATGTGCCCGATGAAACCCCACTTAATTCGAGCAGCCCCCAACAGCCACGCCCCATCCAAGACTTATCAGAATCTGTAAGTTAATTCATCCTGGTTTCGTTACTCGAAAACAAACCCTGACGAATTGATTAGTCCTTTCTGCCGCCTTCCTTCTCCCAGATTGATACGTCAACTCCGAACGACAAAACTCAGAAAAGACACAAGCCAGAGCCGATAATTTTCGCTCCGCTTTCACAGTCCTCGCCCCTCCCTACCCCACCCAGTTTCCGTACGTACGGCCATCGGGGAACAATGCCTACCCTTTCCGAAGGACCGTCTAATCCAACGCGAGACATTCCACAATCCACCATAATTGAAGCACAGCGGGAGAAGCGTGCACGCTCGGTGACGCCCCCGCAGGCCATGAAGAAGGCAAAGGTTAAAGAGGATTCTGCCATACGAACTTCAGCGCGTTCCCCAACGCCGCCAGACGCCGTAATCCCTATCACCCCGATAGTAACTCCACAGCGTGCGCAGTTGCCTAGACTTATTGATCTCATCGCGTCATCCAAGAAGGCGAAGGCCGCGTCATTCCAACGCAAATTGCGGAGCCCAAATAGTTCTTCGAAGGTGACACGTACTGAAGAAACTGAGATTGAAGCTGTGGAAAAGGTTCTTTCCCCACAGTCTCCTCAAAAAGGAAAGGAAGAAACAGGAAAGGTAAACGATTTGGAGCATGGAGGAGAGCTGGAGCCTGAGCGGCCCGATGATCTCTCGACAACAAATATCTACAGCATGGCTACGGGTATGTACGACTACGCCGCGCCCCTTACCAATGACGAGGATCCAGACGATCGCGACCGATCCTCCGTGTATAAACTCATCGCGTCTCCTGCTCGATCTCTCTCCTCTCTTGCAGCGTCCGACTCTGACTCGGAGCCTGAGGATGGGCAGGCAAACGGGTTTGATCCTCCATTCACGTCGACACAAGTTGACGGGAAGGAAAAAGCGCTCGGATGGATGAAGTATAATTCCCAGTTCGATGTCGATGGGAACGTGGATCTGGTGAGCAAGTTTATGGAGAAGGATGTGGATGTGGATTTCGGAGGCTGGTTGAAGGATCCGAGTCCTGAGCCTGCTGATGAGAGTCAGTGATATAATCTTGTTATGTATCTACATACGATACCCTCCTTGCCTTGATGTTGTATTGATATGGGGCCTGTAAGCTAGCGGTTCGCAAGGCAGCGTGTCAATAATACTAAGGTCGTCTGAGATCAAGCGAACTTTTCTGCATTTCAACTAGCTTGTGCTTAGATTTGATGATGGCATACAATATAGTGTGGCGTTCAACTCTGACGCCCATCTCTAAAAATCTATCTCACAGGCTGTTATAGTTTCTCTCCGTCCCAATGTATGATTCTCGTATTTAGTGATCACCAAGATACAGAGATCCTGGAGTCCGGGTGATCGACTGAGAACAATCAGTTTCCTGCGTGCGATATCTGGCCTGTGCTAACTAATCTTTCTCAACAAAATGGAGCCACAGTGGGTTCAGAACTAGACAGCCACAAGGGACGCGTCGAGGCTGACAGCACGGTGACGATGCGCCGCAGACGCAGATTATCGGAAGCCCGATGTCGAGAACCCACACTGACCGAGGGTGTGTGTCCATCCCTTACCCTTTATTTATCGTAGCGGCGCACGCGACTCATGAAACAATAAATAGTATAAAACAGTGAAAATTTATTAGCAAATAAAATTGAAAAGCAATACAACGTATTTTGTACAGCTAGCATAAACAAAAAGAGCAGTGTGCTTTTCAGTCAGCCTTAGTAAGAGGATGCAGAGCATCTTCATTGTCAACCACAGAGCATTTGATGCAATGAGTGGAAAAATCATCTGGATCTTCTTGCAAGTTTCTCTTGTGAGATATGCAAGATGGTTGAAAAGGAAATGCTATTTGAAGTTGTGCTATCCTATCATTCAGCAACTGGCATGCATTGTTAGTAAAAAATGATAAGAAAAGCAAAAAAAAAACATCCACCTGGGTTGCAGTCCTAGCAACAAGCAGTTTATCTAAGTGAACCAATGGTGCATTCTTGTGTCCCACTTTGACTGTGCAAAATGTAACAGTGGCTTCCACTAAGTGGCCTATATGAAAGGAACTTTGTAGAGTAAAGCAGATAATTAATCCTCAGTGCTTTACATGATGGGTAAAAACAGCTGAGGGTTTGGCCAATAATTCCATATGTTTAGTGTGCAAAAATAATGTGCCAAATTGTTGCAAATACCACTAAGTAGCACTGATACATGACTAGGCTAGAATAAGAAACAGAAAAATAAAATAACATATATATAATATCTAATATATATGTACCTAGGCATCTTCTTTAACAAATCTGAATAAGCTTTCTTCTTCTCAGGTTGCCTAAAAGAAATGAAGTAAAATCAGAGTATGATCAAAATATACACACAAATTAAGCATACTTTGTTTTAGGATTAGGGACAAGCTCCTCAAAAGTTATGACATTGTCATTTGTATGCATGTAGATACTATCAGACAGGATCCAAGCAAGAGCCCCATATTCATCAAATCTATCAGGTATAGGCACTTCTTTAAACAGTGAGTTTTTTTTTAAAAGCATAAAATCTAGTCTTGAGGCAGATAGCACTCTTGTTGCCTAACAGATCATAAAACTTGTACTCTGTGAGATCACCCTCAGAAAATAACTTGTAAAAGTAGCTTAATATAAGCTTCAGTGCCTTTAGATCCTTCTTGAAATATGGGTGGCATAATTTATCAGCATAAACTACTTTATAATAGTTGAGTAAATTGCAATTAAAATGAATAATTAAGCAGTTGTTAGTCAAACAAGTAAATATAAATCAAATCAAAGCCTTTCATTGCAACTCTTTCTATTACTCCTACTCGGAAGATCTTATATGGTCCATAGCTAAGGAGTTTGGCTGGCCTTGGGCACCTGATAAATTCATTCTGTTTGCTTCCACCTTTACATACATAGGCTTTGAATGGTCTATCAAAAACAAGACTGTGTCCTTACCAACTCCTAAACAAGATAAATATCTTGGCAAACTCTCTTCCTGGACACTTGAAGCCTTTGTAAGCCTTCAAATAACAGAGTTTGTTATTGATACTCTCAACCACGTCACACTTGTTGTATCAGCTGGGCATTTCCATCTTTCCTGTTTATACAAGTTCTGAGTGGCTTTTCTCCCAAACTCCCCACCTTGGGTTAAACACCAAATTACTCCTGCTGTCATGTCAGACATACAGTGGTGGAATGACACTCTGATTTCTGAATGCTTTTTCAAAATTTTTTGACCTTCTGCACATCTCAACATTATACTGCACATCAACGCCTCCACTTTCTGGGGCATAGGTCTGAATCTGAATGGGAAATGGCTTGCCTGGAAACTATTACTAGGATAGAAGACAACTGAATGAAACATCAGCTGGGCAGAGATGGTAGCTATTGACTTAGCAGTGCAGACACTTATCACAGCTAAATATCATGACTGCTATATAATCATTCACTCCAACAACACAGGTTGCATAGATGCCCTATGAGCAGGACATTCAAGAAATTCTGCTACTAATTTCATTCTCCAAAATATTGTGTCAAATTTTCAGAATCACTCTCTGTGGATTACTACATCATAGATTCCAACTGTGGATAATCTTGCAGACACCCCATCTCATGGAATTTTCCCTTATCAAAAATTTCTTTCCCCCTTTCCCCCTTCAATTTCCACATACCTTAAAACTCTCATTGCACCAAGTGTTTCTCACTCCAATCTTCCTGCAGATAAATAGTTCTCTTACTTCATACATTCTCGCATTATATGTTCTCACATCAGGCCTATCTGGCCTTCCATTGTTTGTTCTTGTTGAAAATCACCACTCTTTAGTTGTTTGTGTTCAAATTCAGTACTATATATGCAAATAAATGGTTTTGTTTCATTACCATATGCATAAATAAATGGCTTTGTCATACTTCTCCAGATAACCAATCTAACTCTAAGCAGTCTCCTCTCCATGACTTCAGATTCCTTCAATCAAGCATTGACCACACTTGCTTCAATATTTGTCTCTGACCTCTTCTTCATATTTCTACCCCACCCAACACATCACATTTGCCCATCTATTCAGACTCACAACTTTTCTATTGCCCCTTCAATTAGCAAGCACATTCAGCAAATATTCAGATCTTGTTCTCATCCGTACAAGCTAAGGCAATCATCCAACATGCTTGGAAGCCTTCTACAAGGCATATTTATAGTGTGGCAGTCAAGCAATTCATCAATTATTGCTATATAAATGCGATCTCCAATGACAAAACACTCCCTGTATCTGAATCTCTCCTCTGTGACTTTGCAGCTTCCTTCTCTGGCTGAGTGGCAGGAAGAACAGTTTCAGCTAAATGTGATGCTGTATGTGCCTAGCATATCAAAAATGGCTATGCATATTAAGGTGGCATCTAGCTGAAATATGTTATTAAAGAGATTGAAAATCAATATTCTTAGTTTTTTTTTTATCCAAAACAACCCCCTGTTTTCAGAGACATATTATTATATATTGAGAAATTGGTGGATTTGTCCTCTTCCTTAGATTGCTGCATCCTGTTCATGGCATTTGCTTGTTTCTGAGATCAAATCCATCTAGGCAAAATTCTATCTATTTTTGATCATACATTCAACTCATCTCTCTTTCCAACATGGGGCAACTTTAAACCACCTATGACTTGTGCCAGTTCATGAGTACTACATCTTCCTAACACAAAAATGGAAGGAAAAAGGGGTGAGGATATCATCCTCACAAAGCAAGACCACCTCAATCCTATCAATGCACTATTTCTACATTATACTGCAAACTACAATAACACATCTCAGAACATTGCTTCATACCACAATATGTCTAATTCTATTACAGTCCTTACACAATGCCTTTTTCTTGAATGACTCAACACAATCCTAAGACATCACAACTTCTCTATTATCACTGGCCACTGTTTCAAGGTGAGCAAAATTTAATACAGAGAAGGTACTATGTAGTGGTACAGAATAGAGTTGGATAAGGCATGTGACCATGATACTGCTGTCTAAAACGCATTCTGCATTCATCCCATGCCTCCATTCTGTGGACTTTCAATATTGAATTGAAACAATGATGGAAGCTTAAAATCTAGCAGATAGCCTGAAAAGTTTAATGTAGCTTTGTATTAGTTTTTAAAACAGCTAAATACTTGTAACTATCTGATCAATTTTTTATCTTAAAAGCTGTATAAATTTTTTTAAAAGAGTCAAAAAAAGCAAGCTGAAGATGTGGAGACTGTCTATTCAGTTGCAAATCTGCAAATCAATTTGCTAAGTCAACTGCAATAAGCAAATTATAATAAATATATATGAACATGCATAGAAAATCAAGCTACACTGGCTCAAAAAACTGCCCCAATGTTTGGCCTTTCTGAAAAGATTCACATGCTGTGCAACAATTATATAAGCAAAAAATTGTAGAACATCACATGACATACAACTGCATTCTGGCTTCAAAATGATGTATAAATTATGTGATTTGAATAAGACCTCACTGATTAATAAATCAAACAAAATATTCAATTATTGGGGCAGTTTTTTGACCCACTCTAATTTATTCCAATTTTCATATCTAATACTTGGTATGGCCTCCATTTGCCTTTATAACTGCCTTGATCCTTCTAGGCATGCTCTCTATGAGGCTCATATCTAATACTTGGTATGGCCTCCATTTGCCTTTATAACTGCCTTGATCCTTCTAGGCATGCTCTCTATGAGGCTTTGGCATACCTCTGATGGTATTTCATTCCACTCCTTGACCACTCTCTCCCACAACTCATGCACTCCTTTAGAGGATACCTCATACTCCAAAAGTTTGTGCTTGATGTAAACCCAGAGATGTTCAATGGGATTGAGGTCAGGGGATTGGGCAGGCCAGGATATTACAATGATGTTGGCTTGATGTAAACCCAGAGATGTTCAATGGGATTGAGGTCAGGGGATTGGGCAGGCCAGGATATTACAATGATGTTGTTATCAGAAAACCAGGTTGTTGCCCATTTGGAAATGTGTTTTGAGTCGTTGTCCTGCTGAAAATATTGTCTTTCCTCCTTTATTTCCAACTTTTCAAAGCTTTCTACCACTCCCTCATCCAAAGTCTCACAATACTGTGC
This sequence comes from Macrolepiota albuminosa, assembly GCA_027475525.1. Classification (NCBI taxonomy): domain Eukaryota; kingdom Fungi; phylum Basidiomycota; class Agaricomycetes; order Agaricales; family Agaricaceae; genus Macrolepiota; species Macrolepiota albuminosa. Next base: position 758,832 of record JAMWFC010000056.1, on the reverse strand, counting down.
AGCATCCATCTTTCCCTGAACTTCTATAAGCTTCCCTACTCCATTCCAACCCATGCAGCCCCATACCATTAAATTATTTCCTCCTCCATGCTTGACAGTTGGTATAGTGGTGCGATCAGATAGTGGTTCTCCTGGAATTTTCCACACATATATCTTCTCATCTGATCCAATCTGATCAATCTTTGTCTCATCACTCTACAAAACCCTTTTTCAATCCTCCACTGTCTAGTTTTCATGATGCTGAGCAAATTTGAGCTAGTTTGCACAATGAGCAGCCTTAAGCATAGGAACTTTCTTTTTTGTTGCTGAGCAAAAGCCTGCCTCCTTCAATGCATTTCTGACTGTCTGAGAGCCTTAAGCATAGGAACTTTCTTTTTTGTTGCTGAGCAAAAGCCTGCCTCCTTCAATGCATTTCTGACTGTCTGAGGATTGACAGGACCAGAGATGACAGAATTAATGAACTGTGTAGCTTGAACAGCATTATCCAGCTTTCCAGTAGTAATTTGACAAATAATAGACTGTTTGTCACATGCTGCAAGCTTGAAAGGATGACTTCCAGAATGATTCTCTTTGTTGCTCTCCAGCTCTTTGCTGATCCTCCCCACAGTGCCCTTTCCCAGGCCAGTTTTTGCTTGGATTTGATGCTGAGAATACCCCTCATTGAGGAGAGAATCCTCCCCACAGTGCCCTTTCCCAGGCCAGTTTTTGCTTGGATTTGATGCTGAGAATACCCCTCATTGAGGAGAGAAGCAACAGAAGAGCAATTGGCAGCAGAAACAGGTCACATGATGATGTTAGAGTGTTAAAAAGGTGATTGATTGAAGTTGAACATGTCAAATTAGTACAAACAAGGTCACATGACATTGTTTATACTTCTCACAAGGTGTTTCCATCTTCTACTGCTGAAAAGTATTGAGAAAATATAAAAATTAAAGTGAGTCAAAAAACTGCCCCAATAATTGAATATTTTGTTCAATTTATTAATCAGCGAGTTCTTATCCAAATCACATGATTTATACGTCATTATGAAGCCAGGATGCAGTTGTATGTCATGTGAATTTCTATGATTTTTTGCTTATGTAATTGTTGCACACCATATGAATCCTTTCAAAAGGGCCAAACATTGGGGCAATTTTTTGAGCCAATGTACTTGCTAGCTTCATCATTGGCTAGTATATCTAACTTGTTCTTTATAATTGAAAGCATTGAAATAAGCTAGGCTGCTGCATAATAGTTTAATAATGAATGCATTTATCTATTGAATATTGAAGTTAACAAATGCTTTTTTTCTTATGCAAATTCATTATAGTAGCTGACAAAAAAGCATTATCTTGCAAATTCAAAACTGCTTAAGAAACAAATAGTAAACCAAATTCAGAGTAGCTCTGAGCAGCTACTATTCAGACAAAGACATTATATAAAAAAGAGGCAAAATATAAAAGCTTGCTAATACAATATTTATATGCTTTAGTACTTCAACTAAAGAGCCAAGACTTCTTATACTCATGCCTCTCTTGAAATTTGAACAAGATTTAGAAGTTGATGTTTCTACAGTCAACTTCAGATGAGCTTTTTTAAAAGCACACTCTCATCTTTGTGCTTTAGAAGAAAGTTAGCTAAAATGTCAAAAGCTTATCAACTTAGCTGCAGCTAAATCAACAAAGCTGCAACACAACTAATTATTTGCAGCATTAATGCATCAAAGAATGTCAAATTTTCATGCTTTTTTATTGTTGGCATGATCAGCTTTAGTTAATTGTTGGCCTCCTGTTGCACACACAGTATATTTCTTGCTGTTTCTGATCAAACTTTTTCTTGGGCAATTGCAGTTGCTTCTAATATTTTAAAAATCAAGAATTCAGTCTTTTCTATATACAAAAAAAGGTGTTTCTCTGTCAACTTACAAGTTAAACTATATGTTATTCTTTTAAATTTGTAAATTGACATAGTATTGACAGTGTGGCAGTTGGTAGTTTTAAAACTGGAGTAGATCTGAATAACAAGCTTGAATCTTTTTCTCCTAAGAAAATAGCTCAGACTGTGACATCTCTTAACATTGTTGCTGAGAGAAACATCTTGGACTCTTGAAATGTCTATATGAATTCACAACTCTGCATCTTTATCTTCAGCTTTTTTTGGTTCTGATGCTAGCTGAGATTTTTCTACATTTTTATGAGATATAAATAGCTACAAAGTTATAATATAATAAAACACAAGAGATGGAGAGTTAGTGAGGACATAGCTTATCTTGATCTCTATAGTACTCAGAATTAGTTGAATATTCTTGAGGCAACTTTTTGATTTGAATGAAAAATTTAGAGCTGACTCTGGTGTTCTATCCTTAGACTGAGCATAAGTACTTAGTATTTCACGAGCCTCCTGTATGAATTTTAGTCTCTTTTGCAAGAGAGGCACATCACTAGTTAGTAAGCACTTTTTTTGCAATAGCATAGTTGGTTGTTTGTTTCAGGATAGCAGAAAATTAAAAAGAAAAGTTGACACAGTTGCATTGTAGTCTCATTGCTGGAATATTAGATCATTTTTCTAGTCTAGTTGAAAGTTAACCTATGTTTTGCTGCAAATAAAAATCTGACTTAGTAAAATTCATCAGCCTTGATTGTTGAAATTAACTAATTTTCTAGAATGATTGGTAGACTTGCTGATCCATGAAAAACATTTATACAATGCAAATATTGCAGAGACTGCTACAGGCCTAGCATTGAAATGTGTGTTGCCATCTTGCATCATGTCAATGCTTGATGGCAGGCATTTCAGATGATGCTTGTTTATTTAGCATAAGAGGAAGATATATTGGCCTGCATGTGAGAGAGTATTGAGTATGGTAATAACTGACATGTATTATGCAGTAGCAAGCACAAAAATTATCTAGATGGCACTGCATGTAGGTAAGAATGTCAAGCATAGTAATAGCTAGCATGTTGTTGATTTTGTGCTGCTACCATTGCAGTCAAAAATAACAAGTGACAGAGTGTTTACTGCTGCAGTTGGCATGGGCCAAGGCCAAGGTAAGATTAGGCTACAGACACTGATGATTTGACAAGATGGACAAGGCTGCAGAGGTTGATGCAGCTTGGCTGTAAAAAAAATAAATAAATAAATAAAAGAAAAATTTTAGTGCAACACAAAATGCATGGAAAAAAATGCTTGCTGTTGAAGCAGAAAGAAAAATAGTAAATAAGGTAGTGCTGCAGATGCAGCACTTGCAGAGCAAAGAGCAGCAAAAGCTGCAGGCTAGGCACTCTTTGCAAGTGCAGACACTTTCTGCCTTGCTGCAAGCTTAAAGAAGCTTAAGTCAGCAAGATAGCATTTAAAATCTGATATAGTCAAGATGTGGTTGCTACTCTAAAAGATATTGAAGACTTGCAAAGCTGCAAACAGGCATAAAAAGTACAGCATATAGGCAGAGGCAGCAGCCAAATAGCAGCTAGCAGCTAAAAGCAGATACATGTTTGCAACTAGTCTTTTTGCACTGTTATGTCTACTGATGACAATTGATATGCTTTTTTAGCGTGGCTTTCAAAGGATACTCATGCTTTATAGCTACTTTCAGTAAAAGAAGAACTTGCAGCCTATATTCTCTACTATCTGAAACTTAGGACACTATCTGAGGATCAACTCTTTTGAAAAATTCTACCTTAGAGTAAAGATTTTTCTAGTATAAATATCATTGCAAAAGCTGTAGCAGTTTGAAAAGAAAGCCAAGCACATAAGTGCTCAATTAAATTCAATTTATTTGTTAAGCTGAGCTGAATTTCTCATTTGATCAGCAAAATAAGCTGCTTGCTACACTTTCTGTTCATCATGTCTAGGCCTTAGCTGACTCTTACCCTCTATACAAGTTTATAATAGCAGAGACACCAAGTATTTGATCCAAGTCATTTGACTACTTTGCAATTGACAAGCTAATAGCCACTTAAAAAAAGTTCTAATTTATGATGTTGATTTAACAAAAATCACTCTAGATGTTGTATCTGAAGAGAATGTTGTGCTTTGAAATGAGGCAAGCAAATTTGTTGAACTTGTATTGCACAATTTTATCCAAGTAAAGAGGCAGCAATATAAACAAATGCAGCAGCAGCTTATCAAGTGCCAATTTGATGTAACATTTGGATAAGTTAAATTTACTAAAGCTAAAAGCTATATACTCATTAACAAAATAATAGTAGAAGAAAAAAAAAACACAAAAAAATTAGTTCAAATAGAATATTGAGCAGATTAATAGAATTCTTGCCAATTTTATTAGATACACAACATTATGACATTTCAACTTTCAAAAAGCAATGCAATTCAATTTAACAAAAAGGCTAGTTCACTTTTTGCTCTTACTTAGTAGCTTATATGCAGCCAGCTTCTTTTTGAGATAATCTCAGATTTTGACTCTTTTGTATCAAGAGTAAATTTGTAGTGTATGAATGCAGATAAAGAGTTATCTGGACTGCCATTTTGTGAGTTTTATTCAAAAAGTCAGCTTGAAGCAAAAGTGCACTTTGCAAAGTAGAGAAAAAAAAAGGTAGAACATATTCAATAACTATTGAAGACAATCAGTTCAATTTTTATCATATCAAGCTAGCTCCTCTAGCAGGAGTAATTGGGCAGAATTATTTATAATAAGATTTAATTAGTCATATAATTTTATCAAGTGCACTAAAAACTAACAGTACTATTTATTATAAATCACAATCTCATAAATTTGCAGCATCATGGACTATTGAGCACTCAGCTAGTTTTAATAATGGCCATTTTTATTTGGTAAATCATGCTGTGTGGATTTAGCAGTGTTCAAACATACTTATAGTCTGGCACTTTAATAAAGATCTAGTACAAGCTTGCTTGATGTTAATTCTGTATACTACCAGCAAAAATTAGCTTTTGTGACATCAAGCAGGTATTATTTCTTGAATTAAAGCTTTAGCAGAAGTTAACTTGGAATTTAACAATGAAAACAATATGTAGAACTTAGCATATAGTATAATATATGGTAGTTTAATATTAAATTACTTGAAAATTTTACTAATATTGTTATAACAAACCAAATATGAAAAATAATTACTATATAATATAATATAAGGTTCTTTACTATTAAAAGTATAAAAAATGTCAGAAAGACATTTTTAAGAAATTCCATCATTAAATATTCCATCATAACTTCAAGCTGAATTTTCATCAAATAAGTGTATAGTAAAATAATTATTTCTATAATATATAATACCTTTTAAACTATATTTTTGAATATTAGATATTCTATTCAAATATATATAAGAAGTAATATGCACAAAAGCTAGTATATAGCAATTAATATCAATGCACAGCATTGTAAGAAAACACTTTATTGTAGAAAGCCAAGCAAATACATCAACTACTTAAGCCTACCACTAAGAGGAGTAAGCATTAAGCAAGCACAGTAACAAGTAGCTGGCAGGCAAGAAGACAGGCCACCAACAAGGAGCAGAGCAAGAGAGTAAAGGCAGAAGGCAAGGTCATCACCACTAAAAAGCTCACAGTTATGCTAATATATAGACCTAGAAGCAATGCTATTGCCAGGACTGAAAATATTCTATTTACTAGTCTAACTTATATACTATATTGAATATACTATGACCACAACATATTGACTAATAGGGTTAGTATATATTAAATACTAATAAGTAAAGAACAATCAGTATATTACAAAGGATTGTGACAAGCTGGACTGGAGCTGTGAAAGTCATAGAGCTTTGTTCTGGGAATTTTCTAGGGGTGATTTGAAGCTTTATAGGTCAGAGATGTCAAACAAGAGCTATTGATTGTTAGTCATTGTTTTCTAGTCCAAACAGAGAATAAAATGCTGCTAGTCAAAGCAAGAGTTGATGTCTCAGAGCTAGAGAAGTTCCAGTATCAGGAGCATAAAGAGATAGAGTTTGGTCATTAGCATTTAGAGTATTGGAGTCTGTCTATTAGTGAAAATGATGGGCATATATACAAAGTGGGTGATGTCTTCCACCAAGAAGGCCTTCTTATCAAAGAGGCAGAGTCAAACAGAGAAGAAAAGCTATTGTGCTGGCTCTGAGGTAGAAGCAGACCAAGCTTCATCAATGAAGTTGTTGATAGACACCACTATTGACCAGAGTGTTAAGAGAATCTCTGAAGAGTGTGATGTAGGTCTTCAGGAGAAGAGAGTGCAAGAAGTAGGAGGAGAGATAAGCTGTGAGGGTGTTTTATGCAAGTGCTGTTGCACAAAGATGAGATACAGAGGTAGAGAAGACATTGGAATCAATTTTTTCAATTTGGTGCATTTTTCAGATCTAAATCACCAGGTTGTTTTCTGAGTATTTGTAGGTAGCATCCTTTCCTTCAAAGTTCCAGATGGTGCAATCCATTGTTTGTTATTTGGGGCATTCTGAGATGTAATAGCTCTTTTTGCTGCACAGAATACAAGTGCCTTCCTTGCTCCATTGTTTCTGCACATCTTCAGATACCTCAATTCAAGCTTGTCTTGTCAAAGTCAATGAGCTCAGAGAGCCTCCTTATTGTAGTCATTGGGATGGTTGTTGTCCAGAGGTTCTTGTAGAGCATTGTCAGGAGTCAAGGCATTATTAGAGGTGTCAGAAGCCATGGCAGCATTAAGCTGGACCTGGGAGCAAACACTGCTGCTGGAGTTAGCATTTATAAATCCCTAACTTACTGGAGGCCAGCCATCAGAAAAGAGAGAAATGCAAGGATTCTAGTTCTACTTGTTGAAGAAGTTGCTAGGCTGCCGGAGCAGACCCCTTTGCAAATTCTAGGAGGATTGGGAGTTTGAGTATTTGCTGCAGTTGTAAGAGTGATCTTTGGAGACTATGGCTCAGTCACACAGCTGGCAGAGAGAGATTTAAAGTATATTAGAGTATATACTAACAATATCATAATAACTACTTACTTAGCAGAGGAATATCCAAAGAAAACAAGTCTAGAGATTTTCTATGCTAGGATTGATGCTTCTGAGGCCTCTGAAGCATGAAAAACAACTGTATAGGACAACAAAATCTTAAAAAACTCAAAAATTGTCTAAACAAATAATTGCATAAACAAGGCCAGAAAACTCCAGACTTTAGAAGTTAGAAAGGCAAACTACAGTGATAGGCTTCTGCTTGGACTGAGTGCATCATTGGGCAATATAGGCCTACCAACATCAGTGGAGATCCAAGCTATTGTATAGGCTTATGATATCCTTGGCAATTTAACAGGCTCTACTCAACAGTAAAAATTACTATTGGATATTATTGACTTCAAGGACTCAGGAGTGAAGGAAAGATAATACTAGTGCAACTATGAAGAAGTGGTCATTGACAAAGCCCTGATTGATTCCAGATAAAGATAATATTAAGTGCTGCCATCTGTCAGAGCACCACTAGGTCAGTAGCAGACACAGTTTATAACTACTAATCTGGAAATATGTGTTGGGCATGCTGAGTGTGTGAAGGAGTCCTAGGCAGGTCTCAGAAAATATGTCAAATAACAAATTGAGCAGCAAAAAAAGATGTGAGTCAGTAAGAGAAATATGGTAAAGAGAGTGCACTGATGACTAAGTGCATCTAGAAAAGAAAAGAGAGATAATGTAAGTTTGAGTATAGCAAGGAGTGTAGCAAGAAAACTAAGAGCTTAGCAACATTTAAGCTGTGAGATGCCTGCTGTAGATGCAAGGCATGTAGGTTCTGTATAATAAGTAAGACTGCAGCAAGCAGACAAGATGTTTAAATAGTTGGCAACTAAATTAAGTCAGCTCAAAAGAAATCTGAACCATGAGATGCCAAGGTGAAATGCCAAGCTGTTAGTCACAGAATTATTTCAATCTATAAGCACTGCCACTGGCTATCATTTGCTGATAAATTGATGCCATCTGTTAACTGACATTCCAGCTATCACCAGTGCTACTAGTGATTGGATTCATCTCTTGCTGTACATAGTCATTGGATATGGCCTAAAATAAATAAATTGCATGTGCCAAGGTTGGATTGCATGTGTCAGGAAACTGGTTTCCAGACCATGTCTAACTCTACTCTGAGCTTAGTCTGATGACATGCCTACTCTTAGCATATCTGAATAATCACTCAGCCTATTCTATCCCCTTTCATTTTCTAGTAGTCAGCCTTGATGAGTCATATGCATGGACCTTACTCAGCATCAATTATTGTTAGTCATACTCTATTACATATCAGGGCCCAATTAGTTAAGCAGTATTAGCAATAGCACAGCCACTGATGTAATCTATAAAGGCAGTCTGTGAATAGAATATCTGAACAATAGCAGTATTTTTCTGGCCTATACACTGAACTTACTGTAAGGTGTCTAGCAATGTCTGACTGCTCAGTTAGCCTTGCCAGTCCCTTGCTTGCCTGACTCTTGCTTGCTTCTACACCTGCTTGACTCCCACTTGTCACTGGTGCTTGCTGGCTCTGTGGAAGGAGTTCTGCAGATGTTAAGTGTTTTCCTTACAGCATGCTGATGATGCCTAAAAGTTGGTCAGTAGCAGACATGGTTTATGGCTACTGACCAGGAAATATGTGTTGGGCATGCAAAGTGTTTGAGGAAGTACTGGGCAGGTCCTAGAGAACAAGTCTCAATGAGTTGAATGGCAAGATTTGATGAAAGTCAGAAAGGGAAATCAGTAAGCAATGCGCAGTAAGAAAAGTGTCAGGTTCCGCTGAGTCGGGGGCTTTCCGGGAAAGCAATCGCCCTTACAATGCGGACTTGACCCACGAATACTCGGGTGTCTGGAACTCCGGGGCTAGGACTCCGGGGTTCAAGACGTGGACAGGGAAATCCCGGGAGAGGGGACATACTCGGGTGTCTGGAACTCCGGGGCTAGGACTCCGGGGTTCAAGACGTGGACAGGGAAATCCCGGGAGAGGGGACTTAGTCCGGGGGGTTTGGGTGGTGGGTGACGGGGGAGTTCGGGTGGGGGTCGAGTCGTGAACCAGAGGTTCTAAGACGAGACCAAGTTAGCAAATTAAAGTCGCGAAGTGCGTACTCGGGTGGGGGTCGAGTCGTGAACCAGAGGTTCTAAGACGAGACCAAGTTAGCAAATTAAAGTCGCGAAGTGCGTACCAATCTTAGAGCACACGAATACTTAGGCGTGCCAGTCAAAGCGTACCAATCAAGGCGTATCAGTCAAGCAAAGGGGCACGCAATAACCAAAGTAATATCAAGACTAGCGAATACAACAAGGAACTACGCTATAAGTACTATGGGACCCGGTCTCGGGGTTCCGGGGTGTCTGGGATGGGCTCCGGGGGTCATTGAGTAGCGGCAGGGGCTGTATACCAGGATCGCGTGTGTGGGGCGCGCGATCAATTGGCGCGGAGGGAGCTGTGATGCGTGATGCGTGATAGCCGGAAATGGGCCACGTGATCCGGTCGTTGATTGGGGCTGGTGGCGGCTGATGGCGGTGTCGGCGGTCGTGATGGCGGGGCGTGTCCTGCGGGGTCGGCGGGAGGGTCCCGGATGGTGTTCCGGGGGTGTCCCGTGTCGGCGGTCGTGATGGCGGGGCGTGTCCTGCGGGGTCGGCGGGAGGGTCCCGGATGGTGTTCCGGGGGTGTCCCAGGGAGGGTCCGGAGGGGAGGGGTCGTGACAAAAAGTGCACCAACAACAAAGTGCACCTAAATGAAAGAGAGGAGCAGATATGAGTAAGGTACAGCAAGAAAACTAGAGGTTTGGCAATGACTAAGCTGTGTGATGCCTGCTGTATGTGCAAGACATATAGATTCCATAGACATAACTGCAGCAAGCAGGCTAAAGGTGTTTAGACAATTGGTGACTTTGAACTTAGTCAGCACAAAAGAAATCTGAATCGTAGGGTGAACTGAGGGGGGTAATGGAGTACTCTGTTCTGTCTGTAACTAATGACAACAGTAAGCATTTATAGTAAAAATGAGTTTACTGTTGCTAAGTGGCTAAGAGTCACCAAGGAGCAGTGAACTGTAAGAAATGTAAGTAAATGCTGTGCATTAAACTAAATAGTAAGAAATAAACAAGAATGCTGTCCATTTGAACTGAGAAAGGGTGCCAAGCTTTCTGTCATGAGTAAATGCCATTATTCCCAACTTGTAAGCACTGTCATAAGCGAGCTGTACCATGTGCTGATTGAGTGATGCCACCTGTCAATGCTTGCTGGTGGTGTGATGTCAGCTGCCACTGGTGCTATCACTGATTGGATCTTTTGCTTGCCATGCATGGCCATCGGCTAAAGTCTAAAATGGATAAATCATGTGCACCAAGTTCAGAACAAGTGCAGCAAGATGTCCAGAGCCAATGCTAAGCCTGCTGTTGATGCACCTACCCTGTGTGAGGTCCTATCAATGCATCAAAGTATCCCAAGCCAGTGCCATACCATGGCCTACTATTGGTGTGCTTAGCCTGTGTGGGGTCCTATCACCAGGCTTTGGCATTGCTCTTGTAATTAAATCCAAGCTGGGCTCCAAATTTTTCCCCAAAAGCTTGTGAACATTCATATCTGTCAATGATCAAAGAGGAAGCTTCTCAGTCCCAGCAGCACTCATCACAAATGCAAAGGTCAGATGCTTTTGTTCCCTTTTACACCGGACATCTGCTTATTCATTAGCTCATGGTCTGGTGGTATTCTGAATAAGTGTATATCAACAGATATGTGTACAGAAAATGAACTTACACCTAGAAAATCCAGTTTTACCCATGTTAAAAATGTTCTTCAATGGGTAACTATATCTCACAATCAACTCCTGTATATGCTTCTATTCTTGTTCAACATCTCTAGGATTTGCAAAAGCAGCTTCTCCGTGACATTTGAAGCTTTTTAGGCCACTTCACTTCTTTGATTGATCTAGCCACCCTGCGCTGTACTTCAACTCAGCCATTTCAACATCCAGTATTCCTGCAAGATCTGCAAAACAATTCCACTTCTGTCTGAGAATCTCCTCACTAAGCACAATACCATCAGACATAGCCTTTGATATCCATAATTCAAGCATCTTGTTGACTTTAGGATGCTCTACCTGCTTTTGTCACTTTGCATTTGTTGGCTGACTCTTTTCCAATGCTTTGGCATACTGTTCACAGTACCTGCTCTCATTTTTTAATCCAAGGTGAAATAGTAGGCTGCTTGGGACACAACAGGACTAGTTGTTTGCTCAAATAACCTCTGCCTGATGCTAACCTCGTGAAAAATGCACTGGAAGAACTACTTGGGAGTCTCATTTCAGCTACATTCAAAGGTGGGTTGCCTAATTGTATTCCATCTCTGTGTGGCTGACATGTCTATGTAGTATTTCGCAGTGACCCAAGCTTATTTGACACACTCAGAATATCCGCGGATATGTTTATTTGACGGTTGGAGAAGAAAAAGTTAACAAACTACTCCAAATCAGATTGCGGCCTCTTCTCGTTCGCATAGGAAGGACAGGACCAACATGAAACGGGTGGGACGTAAGGCCCGAGAAAAAATTTACAGATTCCCGCACCCTTGAGATGTTAAACCGTCCTTCAACTACCCTTGACCATATACGAGGGAATTATATATACAATACGAATTGTATACGCAAGGCTTTAGAAGCTGACTTGATACGTACATTACCCACTGCGCAAAACTATGGTACGTGTGTCATAACCATCCCAGACGTAACTACGAGATAAACAGGAAGAAAACTCAAGATAGCGAGAAAAAAAAAGGAAAAATCATGGATGTCGTGACTGATCACCGGGACATACGGCTACAAGATGAAGAATTCTCCAGGTAAAACAATGCGTATGGTGTTTGTGTTCAGAGCATACTCCCATAGAGTCCGCAGACGGCACCGCGATTCAGTTCGCATAGGTAAGACAGCTCAGTCAAACAGCCAAGCTATGTCGCCTCGGGTCATCGAGAGCCACGTTCGTCCCACCACCACCCGCGGCCCGTCGTCGGCCATCGACATTTATCCACAAGGGATTCAAGGAGACGTATTCCGCATCTGCCTCTGCCCCGTCGCTATCGCCATCGTCCAAAATAGGCCGTGACTTTTTGCGCTTCACCGACAAACGTGGAGGTGGAGGAGAAATAATCATCGACATGGAAGATGTGGATCGCGAGGGCGGGAGCGGCAACGACTCGGGATTGACTGAGATACCGTTCATACGCGGGAGAATCTCGAGCGACGGACGTGTCTCTGTGTCGTTGTCCGCATCATTGCCTGTATCTTCTGGCGGATGATATGTGGTAAGGATGGCCGCAGCTGATGAACGCTTCTTCTGGGGAACCGTTCCGGGTGGGGGATCGGGTTTCCGCATTTTCCTATGATAGAATAGGTATGAGAAAAGGGGCACAAGTGGATACGTACGTGTTCAGTTTGGGTTCAGCGTAGTTTACACTCTTTCTTTGTCTTCGTTCTCGTACGCCGCTTGAGCTTTCACCTTCGCCGGAAGGGACAGGACTTGATGATCCTCTTGATGTAGGTGCTGAAGGTGTCGGTGATGTCGTAAGGAATGCCCTCGCAGCAGCCGACGAAGGAACTATTGACAAAAAGTTAATCAAGAGCGTTCTCACATTACCGTATAGTTATAACGCATACCGGTATTGTCTATTGATATAAGGGCAGCACGAGAATTAGTGACATCTTGCAGGCGAGGCTTTCCCCCACCATCTGTTTCACCATCCAGTTTCTCCTTCTTCTTTCGTTCCCGTGGTTTACTGTCCTCGGCCACGGCCTCTGGCTCTTCCAGCGTCCCTCGTTCTTTCCCACGACTCTTGCGCCGCTCTTTCTTTTGGGGTGGTAGTTTTGGCTCCGGATCCACGTCGTCTTCCACATCCACAAGCTGATCAGTCACAATGTCCATTTCCTCTTCCTCCTCTTCTAACCCCGCTGCTGTTCTCAACGGGGAACCAAAAGCAGGACTTGGCGCACGCGGTACAGACAAAACCTCGGTGCTGACGCTCAGCATTCCACTCTGCCTACGCGAAGGCTTTCGCGGCTTAGAGGCTGCTGCAAACTTCAATCCTACTTGGAATGCATCGTCAGATGGAGGTGGTGGCGATGAAATCCGCGACGGCACAGGTAGTCGTGACGCGGAGGGTCGTGATTTGGCCTTGACTTTTCGCGGAACAGGACTCAGTTGTTTCGCTATTTCTGATTCAGATGTCAAGGATGATAGTTCCTCTTCTTCGCATATGCCAGGAACATTTGGCGGACGCGACAAACGGTTACCTTGCAGTGAGCTTCCTGGGTCAGTATTGACAGTAGACGGGGGTCTGCGAGCGCGAGGAGCAGGAGGCGGCTCTTGCATGGGCAATGCGGTGGGTATATTAAGTGTTTCACGAAGGTATCCCAAGTGTTTTGTGAGGTTATGAGTCTGATGAACACGTAAAGTTGACGTAAATTTCATAACGTCCGTAAAGGCACGACATACTGCTGCTTCAGCCTCTGCCATGAGCTTGCGAGACTTTTCACGTTCACGTTTGAGCTGTGTGACTAGCGCAATCTCGGATGCCTTTAGTTTGAGGTTTTCAACGTATAGTTTCGATATCTCGGCGTTCAGCTCCTCGATACGAACACCCAGCGTGGAGTTGAGTCTGTATCGCGGTGATTAGCCACAAAAGTGTCAAAACCCTATTCCACTGACTTGGTTATGTGTTTGTTTGCAAGCAGAAACTTCTTCTTGACTGCCACCAGCACATCAGGACAGCAACGAACATAGAACATGACAACTCACAGTTCTCGAACTCAAACAGAGCATCGTTCTGACGAGCGCCCGTAGACACGCGCGACTCCCTCCTGCTCATCGTTGCTCCCGGCGACGAAGCCACAGCAGACCTGGGGAATGGACGAGATGTTCAACCTGTTTTAGTCAGTGATTTGAACACATATACCTTGTCACGTGATCCATTTGTGGCCCATCCCACAAGGTCGAGTGAGTTGTGGCTGATACCGGAGAATTCGTAGGTTGACTTTTTCGAGCGCTCTTCCATACCATAAAACAGGGGTCAGCTAACAGAACAGTGTGACATTAGGCAACCAGGATCATCCCGCGCTTCCATGTGTATGCCTCGAGGCGCAAATCGTGGTATCAGATGAACAATTTACATCTCGCAACAAAGAAACTATGCATAAAAGGAGATACTCCATCTACGAAATCTTTCCGCTGATGCTCAATATGGTGCCCATCAGACTGCAAAGATCACAATGAGGCGCAAATGGATCTCATGATGTTTCATATATGACATTATGAAGGTAAGAGGATCAGAAATAGGCCTTAAAGTCATCTAAATCAGCCATCTTTTTAATGCTTCGGAAATGACTTACAGCAGCATTCGGAGGACTAGCGCATCCGCCGATGCTAGATCAAAGGAAAAACTGTCACAATCGCTGTACACTTTTCAAGCCACTTTACACTTACATATTCAATGGCCACGAGGAGAAGAAGAAGGTGTATCTTCCGGATTCCGCGCACTTTTCAGCCAATTTCTCAAGATCAAAGAACTCGCCTAAGAAAAGCCGCCGGCATTGATCATACAGCGTACCGGAAACAACTTCCCAGACCTACCGATAGGCATGCCCCATAATCTGCGACAGTTACCACGATATCACATCGATAACGTCAGTCTCCTTAATCGACGTTAGGAGCCAAAAAACATTACACTAACCCGAGTATGGTCTAGATGAGTGGCGATATCAGCACCTAATTCGGACGAGCCTCTTAGCCAAAGTTATAATTTTACCTGATGCATGTGTGGCACGCCCTGGGGCGTGGGCCAACGCTAAGAAAGGGGTAGTAACATGTGATCAGATAACATTCTCGAGTTAAAGCACCGTAGTCTTTTACCTCCAACGACGGCTGATCTGAAGCGATTGCCGCAAAGTGGTTGTCCCTATGTAGATGTGAATGTTCATTAATCAAGCGTCCTGTGGCATCCGTAGCATATCCACAACAGGGAACTTGAACGCACCACAAGAACCGCTTCATGTCCTCTGACTGCTCGATTCCCGCGCTGTCATCATACTTCACATTCAGCCGTGCCTCATCTAAGCTTTCTAAGGGATATTCAGTTCACGCACAACGTCTCGGGACGTCCAGGAAGAGCGTCCCGCTCCTCCTGCGATACGGCATAATATTTCTGGATAAATCCGACCCTCAAAAGGAGAATATCGCCTTGGCGGAATGAAACTCCTTGAGCCGCCGCACATTCCTCGAGATCTGCCGCAGTAATCGCGTGGGTAGTCCAGGGATCATATTGCAGGGTGCCATCTTTCGTCTGATGACGCACGACGTCAAGGAGAACTCCGCGACCGCAGATGCCGTGGTCCGCCCAATCTGAAATGACGATAAGGCGTGACATAATGTGAAAATATGTGGAAGCCTGAGACGTACTTTGCATACCAAGCTTCGCTTGGTTTGCATCGATGGCGTTGGGGTTTGGAATGGGTGCGACTCCCACGGAAAGCGAAAGACCTGGAACACTGGGAAAAGATGAGTGCGTGAGTACGATTGCTACGCAGGAAACCATGAGCGTATAATAACTTATTGTAGTATACCCCATGTTCGACGACTCCGTAGTGTCTCAGGCCGTCCCACTGTGTCCCAGATTGCGTGTTCTAAGCTCCAAACATAAGTTTCCGTCGTTTTATTGAAGACCAGAAGTATTAATGACATACGATATGAATCTCATCATCTCGAACGACAGGATTATCCCCCCGTAGCTTCGTCCTTACCTCTGGCGTCTTACGCTTGAACACGGGCTGAATTGTCATTAAATCACGTCAACCACGAGTCCGGCTTGTCGGCTAGAAGGACGTACCTTCTCTGGAAAGTTCAGCGGCCTACATCATCGGACGAAAAACGTCAACCAGATCTACGTCATGAGAAGAACATTGCACCTGCTTACCAGTTCAATGAGATGGCATGCCCAGTTCTGTCAAATTCGCATGTCAAGTTTCCTCCCAAATCGCCACAACAACCATGGTAGATAAAAAAAACATATCTGAAAGGGCTCGCGAACAGCCGAAACTGAAAAACCCACACTGATCAAAGCATTTAAAAACATTCGACGTACAAGATCTCTTCCCGAGCCGCACGTTGTACCACCTTCTCCGTGAGCAAATTAACGGTTCCCAGTTGGTCGTCTTCGCCCCACAGGCCCCAAGCGCACCCTGGTATATTCTTGAACATAGGCAGTTTATCATACGTCGGGAGCTCTGGTTCGGAAACTACAGCCGATGCACTCATGGGACTGTCTGTCTCCTTCACGGGACTGCGAGCACCAAAGTGTGTTAATAGGCCTCGAAGACGTTTGGTCGTCATCTCAGGTAAGTCAGTGGTCGGAAGTCTTGCAAAGACAAGTGGGACAGAAAAAGAATCACTGCGACTATGCGACTCAAGTCCCGCTCTCTTTATCATGAGAGCATCTCCATCGACCGGGTGGGAACACATACCCTCTAAGAGTATCGCATGACTACACACACGACACGAACAATTACCATATGCGTGAGAACATACGACACGGGATGAACATTTTGCATTGAATTCTTTGTCTTTCTCGTATGTCCGCGGAGCGGATCGGACTACAGATAATAAGAATGAAAAGAACAGAAGGGAAAACTCAAACGACCATGACCTGCGAGCGAAGCAAACAAACGAATCCTGAATCTACGTCTGAATCGGAAGTAATCCATCATGCCACAAGTCGCCCGAGTTGATTCAGCCACGCACGAACGGATGCGTGAGAGCTTCCTTCGGTGTGATACGACGCGCGGGGTCGAGAGCAAGACACTTGTCTAATAGGTCTATAAAAGACACAATCAGCTTGTTCTCATCGTCCTTCAACTTCACCGAGGCGGGAGGCATAAGCCTTGCCCTCAAATCACGAGACGGCTTTGAAATATGTACCTTCCTCACGACAGCCTACAACATACACCATCAGCATCACATGGCAAAAGTAGAATGAGATGAAAAAAACACTCACCGCACCGGTCACCCGGTCCGTTTCAATGCTCTCAAATGCTCCCATATCGTCAAAATACACATCTCCAAACTTCGCCCGCTTAATCATTTTGCCATTGAACCGTCCCTTAAGCTCCATCATGAGAAGCAACATCTGGTTGTTTGAACGGCCAGGGAAAAGAATCTTGCCCGTGTACAACTCGTACAACGTGCATCCTATGGACCAGATGTCCAGAGCTGGGTCATACGGGACGCCAAGGACTACGAAATGGAATTGAGATTTTTGTTAGGTTGTGCTGGGAGACAAGAAAAGACGACATACTAATTTCGGGGGCGCGGTAGAACCGACTGACGAGGTAGGGCGTGATGTCGTTCTCTGCTGCGTCCGAGGCGGAACCGAGATCACATAGCTTCAAAAGAGTTTTGTGCTCGTTGACTAGGATGTTATCCGGCTTGATGTCTGCGTGCATGACGTTGCATTTGCGGAGGAGGCTGAGGGAGAGGAAGAGTTGGTGGGCGTATGCACGGACAGCGCGTATATTAAGCCCGACGTCCTTGCCGAAACGCTTCACCACGTCGCGGAGATTCATACTTCATGATGTAAGTCTAATGGTTACGAATGATCAAAAACGATAATCACCTCATTGCTTCAAAGACAAGGCATAAATGCCCTCTATGCTCAAACGTCCGTTCAAGTCTCACAATATGTTTCTTATCATCTGGATCCGCGTCCCTTAATTTATTAAGAATCCCTGCTTCCTTTTGTCCAGCCTTATACCTACGCCAAAAATATCAGTATCTGTGCCGAAAACCCATAAAGACAAACACTCACATAGACTCCTGGCACCGAACAATTTTAATCGCTACCTCTTTCCCGACCTCTCTGGGATCACCCGCGATGACGCGCGCACGGACGACATTCGCAAACATGCCTTTGCCTATGGACGAGAAAACTTGGTATCGGCCGTCAAGTTGTTCGCCAAGGATGATTGTATAATAGCCTTCTGAATCTGCCGCAGAATCTAGGTTTGTCGTAACAAGTGCAGGTGCAACAGGCTTTTTCTAGAGAAAGTGTAAAAAAGATATCACAGGGGATAGATGAGCAAAGTAATGCTCACCACGGTCTTCTTAACTTTCTTCACCTTCTTCGTAGTCGTAGCTACAGCGAACATATCATCTACGTCTTCTTCCTCAACTTCTTCAACCTCTTCTTCTTCATCAACGTCCATAGCTTCGGCCACAGGAGCCGGCTCACGGATGCGTCGCTGTTCGTCCTCGCGTCGATCTAAACTTGGGTCATAATCGGCTGCAGAGATCTGCTCAGCACCCGTATTCTCCGCATTAGTCACACCTTCTCCTTCGCCATCCTTGGCTAATGTGAAGTCCTGTGGCGCTGGTGACGCAGACATTGAATCTCGTCTACCTGTACTATCTGTACCGAAGAAGTAAGTAAAGTACGAAGAGAAGAGAATGATGCTGAACACGAACTTGCTGCGTTCGGAGCTGGGGGCGCAGAAGTGCCAGATATGCTAGGGGCACGCGTAACAGCATCAGAAACAATAGAAGAAAGGGGAGGCGGCTGGACCGCACTGCTAGGACTTGGAGTGGCATCCACACTTGCCACACCATTATACTTTGCTCGGATCGCTTCACGCTTTGCACGCCGCGCTGCCATCAGATCCTCTGCAGGCGGCGGAGACTGAGGGAGTTCAAGTTCCATTTCTAGAAGTGGTGATGGAGGTCGCGGTGGTGGTGCTGGGGCTGGCGGAGGTACAGATGGTTCCGGACGAGGACTGCGGCGCGGCGAGTTACTGAGTGAGAAATCAGTGCGTTGTTATCGAACAGGAGCACAAGACCTACTCCCTGCGACACGGCGAACTGCAAGAGAACAGAATGAGAAAGATACAACTGAGGAGTAACAAGAAGAACTGACTCTCTATACCGAGGCGAGTGACTGAAACACAAAGACAGTCAGTCAGATAGATGGAAAAATGAGAAAAGACTTACTCCCGATGACGACTTGAGTAACTGGAGAAAATGTCAGCTGTATTGAAAACGGCTAGAAAAATGCCTCACTCTTCAGGCCGAGGCGAAATCCTAACACATTTGTTTAATAAAACTCAGGGGAACGATTGGAGACGACACTTACTCTCCTTCTTCCCTCGAAGCAGACCTGTGTCGTTCTTCACGGTGACCTCGATCCCGTTCCCGTTCCCGTTCTCGCTCGCGTTCGTCCCTTCTTCCACGATACTCATTCGCACGTTTATAATCATCCCTCTTCCTGTCCTCATCTCTCCTCCTGTCCTCACGTCTCCTGCCATCACTGTACCCTTTATCAACTCCACCTTTGCTCGTGTTCGACCGCCTGTCCGACGATTTCAGATGAACATCACGCCAGTCCCTAGCCTCCTCCCTGGACCTCTTGTGTGAGTCGTGATCGGCTCCATCCCAAGACCGCTTATGTCCTGAGGTTGCGTTAGTCATCTTTAAAGTATATATTGGTTTTACTGGGCACCGCACGATAAAAGAAAAGAGTGTGTAGTGACGGTTCTGGATGAACTCTGTATTTGCAGTTGTTTGCTCATACCGCTGACACCCTTGTAATCACGGTATCGGTACAGCCACTTACTTGGCTTCGCGCTTAGGCGCCTCGGTCACTTAGAAGAGTTCTGGCAGTGTCTCATGATTGTCTTTAGTCTCACCCTCTAGCAATTCCGTTTATGGAATATCAACGATATTCAACGCCAAGGGCAATTACCCTGTAATTCTTTCGCTGCCGATGTGTTAAGAGGTCGCTTTGGGTCCTTGCAGTCCGCAAGACTTGTTTCTTTTTTTTCCATTGGAACTAAGCAAGTGAGTGATGCTTGAATTGGCTGACTATCCTATGAAGATCTGCTTGTTTTGGAGGGATATCATCTCGTCAGCGTCCTTGTACGGCGACTGACGGCGACTGTAACGACCGTGACCACATTGCGCTCTCCTTCTTTTCATATGATTATGCATAACCGCTTTGTGTAAGCTCCGACGGGACACAAAGAGTGTACTCGATAGTTACAGTAGTCATCTCACAAATCTAGGACTCAGTTCCTTCGGAAGCTTGAGAACTCTAGTGTGATGACACCGTAACACGCGCTCTCGCTACAGCGACCGACTGTTTCGCTTTTTGTGCTACTGTTCTAGGTGGACGGGAGTGTCACAAGACAGTTTTTACGAAATTCAAAATGATTTCTTCCAGTCCGTTCTGAGATTTGTGGATGCAGCCATCTGCCTTCGGAGAAATGGCAACTTTATTGAAGGTCCTGGAGCTGTCCGAAGCGTTTCATGGAAGCTGTTGTCTGGTCAGGGGCGCGTCAGATGAGGTTAGATGTGATGTTATCGGAGTTTTGACTACAAACCGCCCGCGCGGCGCGTCATGCGCCCACCCATGAACGTGCCTTGTGCAGACCTTCTGAAGGATGACAAATGCGTTTGAAATCATGTAAGTCCTCTGTTTCACTTGAGAAGTCATGGTGATGTTGCGAAACTAGATATATCTCTTCTCTTGGTTTGATCCTCGACTCAAAGACCTAAGGACCAACGTCATTGTTGAGCTTAGCCTACATGCCCATTCGACGGAGACTCTTCGGAGTCGTGTTAAACGCTTAATGACAGGTAATTCACCCAGTTTGCGTGACGATTACTCCGCCCAAGCGTCAGGGGTGTTGACGAGGCCGTACTATGTGCTCTAGGAGTGCCCCGGAATTTCTCCGCTTTCGATTGTCGTCCTTGGGTATAAAATGGGCCTATGAGCTCTGTGAATTCCTCAACTCGACACATCTTAGCCGTCGAACACTCCAACCTCCACGATCGCCATGTTTCCCAAAGCCGCTCTCATCGCTCTTTCCTTGCTCGCCATCACCGTCTCTGCTCAGCAGGTTGGCACCTTAACAGCCGAGACTCACCCTAAACTTCCCTGGTACAAGTGCACCAAGGCTAACGGATGCGTTCAGCAGAGCAATGGTGCCGTCACAGTCGACGCTAACTGGCGCTGGACTCACTCTGCCGCGTCTGGCAGCTCTACTAACTGTTATACCGGCAACACTTGGGACTCCACCCTCTGCCCTGACGACGTTACCTGCGCTTCCAACTGCGCATTGGAAGGTGCTGACTACTCCGGCACCTATGGTGTCACGACCAATGGCGATGCTTTGACTCTCAAGTTTGTCACTCAGGCCGCTCAGAAGAACGTCGGCTCTCGGCTCTACCTTCTCAACTCTGAATCCCAGTATGAGATGTTTAAGCTCGTCGGCCAGGAGTTCACATTTGATGTCGACGTTTCCAACCTTCCTTGCGGTCTTAATGGTGCTCTTTACTTCTCGGAGATGGACGCAGATGGTGGTATGGCCAAGTATCCTACCAATAAGGCTGGTGCCAAGTACGGAACTGGCTACTGCGACTCTCAGTGCCCTCGCGATCTCAAGTTTATTGCTGGCGAGGTCTGTCATAATGTCTTTTTCTCGCGGATTATCCGAGCGCTGACTTGAACTTTTCATAGGCTAACGTCGAGGGTTGGACCGGTTCTCCTAACGATGTCAACTCTGGTACTGGTAACCGCGGTGCCTGCTGTAACGAGATGGATATCTGGGAGGCCAACTCCATCTCTGCTGCTGTTACCCCCCATCCTTGCACCGCAACCGGTCTCAAGATGTGCACGGGCACCGATTGTGGGACAGAAGGTCGCTATGACACCGTTTGTGACCCCGACGGTTGCGACTTCAATTCCTTCCGTATGGGCGACAAGACCTTCTACGGTCCCGGCCTCACCGTCGATACCACCAAGAAGTTCACTGTCGTCACTCAGTTTGTTTCCTCTGATGGAACCACCAGCGGAGACCTCGTCGAAATTCGTCGTCTTTATGTCCAGAACGGTGTCGTCATCCAGAACTCGAAGGTCAATATCCCCGGCATGGACGCCTACGACTCCATAACCGAAGATTTCTGCGATGCCCAGAAGTCTGCCTTCGGTGACCAGACTCAATTCCAGGCAAAGGGTGGTCTGACGCGCATGGGCCAGGCTCTCAAAAACGGGATGGTGCTCGTTCTGAGCGTGTGGGATGATCACGCAGTCAATATGCTCTGGCTCGACTCGGACTACCCCACCGACGCCGACCCCTCTACTCCTGGTGTTTCTCGTGGTACTTGCTCTACCAGCTCAGGTGCCCCCTCCGACGTCGAAACTAACTCGCCAAATGCCTCCGTCACTTACTCCAACATCCGCTTCGGTGAGATCGGATCGACCTACACTGGCACCGTCACAGGCACCACCTCTGCTGGCTCCACGAGCAAGACCACCACGACCACCTCTACTACGACCCGGACCACTACCTCGAATGCTCCCGCTTCAACCGCCACTCAAATCAAGTGGGGACAATGGTTAGTTCTCTTCTTCTCGTCGTCAGGTCTTCAACTGATTATCATTTCGTAGCGCTGGTATTGGATACACCGGTCCAACTGTCTGCACCGCAGGCACTACCTGCACTTACCAAAATGATTGGTATTCTCAGTGCCTCTGAGGAATTGAGAGCTTCAAGAGAAGTTTTCTTTTGCCGCAGACGCAAAGCTTCAATAAAATAACGTCATGTATGTAGTAAACGGTAGTGAATGTACGAATATTTCATCTGAGATTAATGGAGATAGAACATGAAATTGTTTCATCTGTACTCATGAGTACAAAACTACAATTTTGCGCTGTGCCAGTTATACCCTTGGAAACTGTTCTTATTACCTGAATCATTCGTATAAGAACAGAGAACCGCTGTCTACACTAAGGCTTCGGTCGAACCATGTCAGTTCGATCGGTCAGGGATAATCGATGCGCCGAGGAGCCAAGGAAGAGAACCGGAGGTAATTGACACGCAGAGGAGACTCCTCACCCACGGCTTAGCGACGGACAAGATAAGAGCGGGTCTGAGTAGTTCGGCATACGTGGGTGCTATAACCTGTATTACGTCAATATCCCAGGAAAGAAACGGACGTCTAACTGCAACTGGACAATGTCGGCTTGTACACCCACTCACAAGAGAGTTGTGGTGCCGCCAATCCTGATACGAAGTTTTGTTAATCGTTGAAATGATTCTCCAGAGCCAAAATAGGGTCATCAATCGGGACGGGCCGCTGCGGCGCACGGCAAAAACCGAGGTCTACGTTACTTATACTCAACATTTATTGGTAGTAGCTAGGTAAGTTCATCATTATCCAGGTCTACAAACCTGCCATACTAGCGGTACTATGGCAGGTTAGCTGATCAATATATCAGTGATGTCGAGGTGATATAATGCATGGAACCAAGGGAGAAAACCGTACTGTAGGTAATCGTGGAGAGCCTAGTAAGAGACACCATATGATCCAAGAAACCGGTTCCATGGAGTTGCTTGGATGCTCCATGGCTGTAGAGGCTAAAACATTACTATACTATGGCTGTGTATATCAAGGGCAGACGTAGCAGCAAATCGCATAATCTATCCTTATGCGTACAGAATGCTCTGAAACTGATTCCATGACATTGATTGAAGACATAATGCATTATTGCATAGTATAGACCACTTATTTGACATCCTTATCATCAGTCATAACATCAAAGCGCTATCTGACAGAATCAACAGAAGCGATTGAGGAAGTTTTTAAAGCAAGATAAATGATACGTGAATGCAGTACAGCAGTGGTACCATTTGCCTCGGCATGGCGCAATTGCTAACGAACAAAAGACTCAAATTGGTTGTTATTCGGTTTCATATGCACGAGGTAAGGCACACGGTCGTCACACGTGACCTACCGTCAGACATGCGCGCCCGAGACGGGGATCTACGATTGAGTCAAACGTAAATACATACATCGACCAATACGCACCGTTTTCCTATGATGTTGGCTTCCTATCATTTTTTTTTGAAATCTCACTTCTTGGACGAACACCTTCAGAGTAATGGGTCATCAACACAATACGATAGCTTGACGTGAGGTGAGGTGATGTACGTCCTCAGCTTCTTTGTGCCTACTTGAATTGGACATCTCGTAACGAAGGTATTCGTCCAGAATGTTGCAACATCTTCACCGTGCGCTTTCAGATTGTCACGATACCCCACTCTTGGCATTGTACGTGCCAGGATGCCGTTGTACCTACGAGAAGGTCGGCTGTATATTATATCTCGCATCAACTCATTTCTCTATATAAGCCAACGAAAACGTAGGCATACCTCACTACCTTGGTCACTTCCTCTACTGTAGCACTCTGAACATGGTCGGCACTGTCAAGCAGAAGATTTATATTCGGGGTCTCCCCGCTAACACGGGATTTCTTGTGACTGCTCTAAACCTGCTCTCGCCTGACCCTCCAGAGGAGTGGCGCGCAACGTTGTACGATTCCTCTGAGACAGAAAGGGTACTTCTTTCTTTTTCATATACTGCCCTTTACATTGATTCGCTCACCAGGTTGCACCCTTCTATGTCGATCCCAATATTGAGGACGGCTTCTTGGGCCTTGTCAAGATGTACGGAGCTCACCCTTTCCCAAGGTGTATATTACTATGATCCTCACATTTTTCACACCTCACACCGACCTTTAGCAATAGCGATGGGGCGCGCCTCGAAATTCTCTGGGAACTCACAGAGAGACAGGGCAGCCTATCATCTAATCGCGACACCAACAGAGCTGTCAGTACAGTCGATCATGCACATCCTCATATGCAGGACAAACCCACGGGGCTGGCTCCAACAGTCGATCCAAATGATCCCGCGAGTCTCACCAAGGACTCAATGGCCGGGGCCGTTGCAGACTCTCAGCCTACGCGCTCGGGTCGCTTGCTCGTCGAAACCACTCCGTGGGGCCTCGTCGAGCGTCCCGACTACTCGTCGGTCCTTTACCAAGTTGGCGCAGAGACGCCCTCGGAAATCAAATCCGATGTTCCTGCTACCATCATCGGCGAACCCAAGGACGCTCTCTTCGTCATCGGTGTCAATCAAGAGACGCAGGAAATCGCGATCAATGCCACACATGATACTGACGTTGCGAATACCCTCGTCAGTTATCTCCTCGAAGGCATTTTCTTTGTTCATGAGAAAGCCTTTGGGTGGGTTATCGGACAATTCCTTCCTTTCTGAAGAGGTGTATTGCGAACACTTGTCATTGACTTCTAGTATGTAAGTCATATGATATTGAGGACAGATTCTCTGATAACATTGCTGGGTTTTTCCTCTGTGTACTTGTAGGCCAAACTAAAGTAGTTCTGTCTGTCTACTTAGTTAGGCCCATGAAATGTTGTATCGTGTATAAGATGAAATTGAAATAAATTGTCCCATGGTACCAAAAGGCTTTAAATGATTATATTCACAGCGCAACGCCGGATGCCACTCAGAATACAAACAAACTAGACGCCGTTCAACTGCTGAGGCAAAATGAAACTATATATGAGTACCAATCCATGACTCAATGACAGAAAGAAGGACCGAGTGTCAGCGAAGTCGGTGCGACATTACACTAAAATTCCGACTTTTAGTAAACGAGATTCTACTGCACTTTTTTTTAAGGAGCGTTACCTTTCAGGTAGCTATCAGCAACTAACAACCAGGCGACTTTCGGGGTTAGTTCATCCCTGCCCGCTGGAAAAGGAAGCACAAGTCAACACTTCACTTGCAGAAAGCCTCCATAAAGCATCTCACCTCGACTTTTTCTATATCCCGGAGTATCCTCACAGTGCAACATATACCTTGCTATCCGTCACTTACTATGCGGGTGTAATTCGTCGTCTACTTGTCTATCAAGCATTTATTGATCCACCTGATCTTTGTTTTGTTTAAGGCTCTTAACCACACGGAGATAGTACACATAACTCTGTCGAGCTTCCGGGAAAAAAAAAAACTCTGAAATAGGTCAACAAACTGACAGAGACTAGGAGGACCTCAAGAGCACTTGCAGTACTTTTGGATCGGGGCAAAGGGTATGTCCCACCTATGTAAAGTATCAAAAACTGGAGCCTGTAACCGTCTGGAACTCATGATGCCGACACATTACGTCGATTCTCGGAAGATCTCATAAAAACACGAAAGCTCAGCAGCAGGAAGCCGTATGCATTCCTTTTTTGTTCGGTGACACATCTTGATGAAAACTTTGTAATTAGTGCCTATCATCTTCAGGTTTTGCCCCTTTTAGAAACATCTCTTATGAATATTATTGTAATTGGACCCACAGTCAATCGTTAGCACAGACCCAAGTGAAAGGAATGAATGAATGAATGAATTGTGCTTATACCGCCGGCAAGCCGCTATGCAGGGCTAAGAGGCGGGGGTAGGGGCTGCTGCTATCCTACGCCGTGTGTGTAAACTGCGGTCTATCTAAATGTGATCGTTTAACGTATTTTTGTAATGTAGAACTCTCTTCGCATAATCTTTGGCGGCTTGTCTATTTGGCTGGGGTGCGTCGCAGCGGCAGAAAGGAATCCGACTCAATAATTGATCCCTATGGCGGAAACGAACCTGATTGATTTACGGACGATCTCAGTCTCAGGGGTCCAAGTGGTCACCAATTCAACCTTCCGATCATAAACTGCATAAACTGCTCTACCTAGTCTGGGCTCAAGGAATTGGTCACCAGGTCTCGCTAACGATCATGCGCAAGGAATGGACGCAATACCTAAATCCTTGAGATGTGTCAAATAACCAAATGGATTATGGTCTACACTGAAATAGCGTTATTTGCTCACCGATCAACCATTCTGACTGTATCAAAAGTCTGTTTGGAGATTATGTCATGACTTCTACTTATACTACTTATACAGACTTATTCATGTGTAGCTGGTCGATGTATGAATCTATGTACCTGCGTACACCTGAATTTTCTGATTGTTGCGGAGGGTGTGAATCATCCCCGGCTCAACCGGTCACCTTCATAACCGTATAATAGCCGCTGTCCATGCCACTTATGTTTAAATCTGGACTAAATTTGACTAACCTTCCGACCCATCCTTCTTTCCTCCTGTATCACACGTATTTGCCATAATGTCGGCACCAGGTATGTATATAGCTTATCTGCAAAGCATCGACCTCAACAAGGATACGCAGATCTCACTGCCAGCTCTCTATTCAATGTCAAGGGGAAGATCGGTCTGTAACGTCTTCCGTGCCTTCGCGACTTGCGTGTATTCACTATAGATTGTGTTTCCTATTTAGTTCTTGTTACTGGTGGAGGGTCAGGCATCGGAAAGATGATAGCTGCAGGGTTTGCCCAGAACGGCGCCAAGGTTTACATTGCCGCTCGCAAGGCACAACAATTGAAGGAGGTGAGTCTTCTTGCGCGGTCGGATGCTTGAATACTCAAATTCAATAACAGACTGTCGAAGAAATTAGCAAGGGATGCCCGATACCAGTGCAATGGATCCAGGCCAACGTGAACGTACGTCTGAGGTCTTATGTATTGAAGTTCCATAATGACGTCGACTCGCTCAGTCAAAGGCAGGATGCGATGCCCTGATTGCAGAGTTCAAGAAGCGGGAAAGCAAGCTACATGTTCTTGTCAACAACTCAGGCATCACATGGGGTGGGCCATACAACGATTTCCCGGAAGACAAGGGATGGGACAATGTATTTAATGTCAACGTCAAAGCCATATTTTACAGTATGTTTAAGTCAATCTTTCTGCTTCACGCTCATTCATTTTCGCTATAGTGACCTCTGGGTAAGTCGCGTGTCTCAGGCTGTAAGCTGAAGTCAATGATGACCCGCGAAGCCTGTCCGATCTCTTATCCAAGGACGCCAACAACCTTGATCCCGGACGTGTCATAAACATCTCTTCAACAGCTGCGACTGACCCACGAGTCGAAGGCCCCCTCAGCAGAGATGGAAACGGGACATGGAGTTGTACGTCCTCTGTGCATGACTAACCTTCCTCCACACTTACCCCGTTCTTTGCAGATCAACCAAGTAAAGCGGCAGGTTGGTCCCCAGCTATTTCACGACCTCACCTGTTCAATAATCACAATTTCAAGTCAATCACCTCACCTCGGTCCTGGCACTGAAGCTTGGGCGTCAACATGTAACGTAGGGACTTCATGTCTCACTGCAGTGTATCTGACTAACAAGTTCTTCGACTTTTGCAGCGTGAATGCCATTATGCCTGGGTTGGTTTTGTCTCTACGTCCTTCTCCTACGTTGCTGATGAAACTTCAGGCTCTTTCCAAGCAAGATGACAGCGTTTGGCTTCCAAAACGCTGGTAAGGAAGCATTTGCTGCAGGACAACCAACAGGTACTGTCAACTTCAAATTCTGCGTGTGTTCTTCTGACTGATCAGCAAACCCATAGGTCGATATGGCACACCTCAAGATATGGCCGGGGTCGCACTTTTCCTCGCCTCCCCGGCGTCGGCTCATGTCACGGGAACACACACTCTCCTAGACGGAGGAGCTCGGTACGGATCAGCGGGTAGGACGGCTGCAGCGAAGCTTTGAGGCTGCGGTACTCAAATGAATGAGTGAGATGGATACTCGGGACATGTGCTCGATTGATGGGCTGTACAGTATAACACTTGAGAGCTCGGTTCTCTAAAACAAAATTATTCCGTCTATCTCTATTACAAAAATTGAAGGATCCACGAGCAGAACCCACATATCAAGCGACAAAGCAAACAAGACGATCACCACAGGACATCATGACACCATCACCTTTTCCTCCCTTCTCCGATCGGCGCAGGCAAATTCTCATTCCTATTCTCATTCTGGCTGCGACGTCCCAGATTCATCCCGATCATCCCGGTCACCACATCCCCCTGCCCACCCACTGGTCCCCCAAGCGAAGGCTCAGGACCCAAGTTTGCATTGACATTCCACACGGACCCTGTTCCCAAACCATGCACACTCTGAGGGACAGGAGACGCTTTCCCTGTCGCAGTCCATTTGCTCTGCGTGAACACGCGTGCTTGCTCTAGAAGCGCTCTATACATCCCATGATTGAATCCCACACATTGAAGTGCAACGCAGGCCACTTTAAGTGCACCGGCTGCGTAGAGCTGCGTCACTTCATAGACGTTCTGCGGAGAGGTGTTTTTCCGTGCGACAATGGTCTCTTTCACTATGAGCTGGGTTACCTGTATGGGCCGAGCGTGTCTATGTCAGTCAGTGAATAACAACAAAGTATGTATGAAAAAAGGGGAAGGAGTGATAACAAAGTCACAATGCTGGAAAAGAATACCAGCAAGACAGACCTCTGTGGGAAGTGCAGTCCACTCCTTCGTTGTGAGGTCGGCTAAACGAAAGGCAGTATACATGCCAGCGTAATACCAAGTCCCATCCTTGTTGAAAAAACATTCTGTATTGCAAGTTAGCATCAATGGACTGCGAAAAGAAACGATGACAGACCAGTCTGTTTGTTCATGCGCCCAATAACGTCGACGGGGCTCCAGCGATGAGCAGTAGCAACTCGGGGATTCGTACTACACTTGAAAGCGGGCGTGTAAAAGTAACCGTGCTCCTCACACTCGGGGCACCACATCGTCGTAGTAGCATAAAAGAGACGATAGTGGTTCAGACTATACAATTTTCGGAGGACCGATCAGGTAAGGTCAATTTTTCGGTACTCACGAGGTTCGAAGAGGCTGCAAGCGACATTAAGGCCATCCCGAGGACCGATCAGGTAAGGTCAATTTTTCGGTACTCACGAGGTTCGAAGAGGCTGCAAGCGACATTAAGGCCATCCCGTGTTGGAAAAGGACAGAAAACTTACTCCAGACAAGGTTGAGATAAATTCTTGGATTGTCAAAGGAGGAGGAATGCTAAGAGGACTGAGGGTCTCCTCGGGCGCGTCTTGGGGGAGTGGTAAGTCTGCTAAAACTGCGTTCCGGGCAGCAACCATATCAGCTGGCTCATCCGAGGACGGATAGTGAGAAGCCGGCTGTCAGAGGAAAACGGTTCATTAGCAAAAGAGCGCTCGACAGTAAGTTCCTGTACTCGTTCAGAGAACGGGTCAGACGCCGGGTCCACGCCAGATGGCATTACAGGATTTGGCAAAGAGAGAGAGGGCGCGGGTGATTCGATACATCTTTGAGGTATTGACTGTGGAGTAGATCCCCGAAGATCCATGTTGAACTGAAAGCAGGTCAGATCAACTTTGGAATCGAAAGCAGAACTTAGAGTGCCTGTGACACTTCAACTGATTTCGCAGCATTTTCTTTCAGTGTTCTAATCTCAACTCGCAATTCAACGATCGTTCGTTCGAGGCGTGCAATTTCTTCCTTTGTTTTGAATGATTCCTGTCTATCTGCAGGCATCGAAGAATCTGAAGTTAAAGAAGGATCCACTCTAGACTTGAGACTCCGTTGAAGGAGCTCTATGGTTGCTGATTTTTGTCGTATAGATTCATGTGCTTCGACCAGACGTTGAACAGTGGCATCACGCGCCTTCAGAGCTTCAGTGGCTCGTGCACGCTCAACAGCGACTTCGATAGCCATTTCCGTAATTCTCAAAGGGTCCTACACGACTTGTATTAGTAGTTCGACCGCATATATAGAGGTTAGTGGTTACAGGTGCTTTTGGAGCATCGATTTCTAACTTAGCTCGACCGAGTTCGATTTCTGGGGCACTCATATCGGAGTTAACAGCACTGTCCGGTGGGGCGGGAGCGGTCATGGTCGCACGATAATCAGCGTTCCTCGTCGTTGAAGACAGTGAAGAGCCATGTTTGTACCTATTTGACTGAGAACTCTGTCTTCGGCACGCATGTCCGACTTCCGAAACTTTTTGCAACCATCTTGATGTCGTTACTGGTCTCCACGTCGCAACGATTTGCGCCACAGTTTGCGCGTTGTTGTATATTCCCCATACGAAATTACTCGGAATTACGCCGACAACCAGACCAGACACGACCCGAACCCATTGTTGAAACCTTCTCTGCAACCTCTCGGCCACAACCGTACTATGCTAAACATCCGCCTACGCGCGAACTGCCTCGTATCAAAGTATCTCAATCAAGTTCGGAATCATTTCTTAGGTCATTGACCAATCGATAGAAACGGTGGCCTGCTGTTGTTGGTGCTCTTATCTTCGGGGTTGCAGCTTGGGCTGCCTTCATGACGTACGTCACAAATCAAGAAATGATATCAAGTTCAGTGGTACGGCAGATAATGAGATCTGTCCGGAACGACGAAAAGTTGAGGGACGTCTTGGGAGAAGCGATTAGGCCACAGCCGGAGTGGTGGCTAAACGGTGATCCTTTGATCCACGGCAAGGTAAATTTAATACATATTCACCCATCCAAAAGAACTTTCTTTTATTGACAGCATGTTCCATCCAGATCAGCCAATTGCAAGGGAACGTTGATGTCAGCTTCCGAATCAAGGGTTCCAAAGGTCCGTTGGTCTCAAGGCTTGTCGATAATTGATCTGACATACTACTCGCCAGGCGCTGGAACGCTTTACTTTACTAGCATCCGCAAGGAAAAGGGAGTTCCATTCACAATCTGTATGTACTCTTGCAGAAGGTTATATCGTAATTGTTTAATCCCTCTCCAGTGCGGTTCAAAGTTATATGTGATGATGGCAGTATCGTTTTGGTAGATACTAAACCTGCATAGGCTCAAAAGAGGCACCTTCGCTTTTTTTTCAGACATAGTAACTTTCATTCAACACCCTGACCGACTTTTACACGCAAGTATATTATCAACGTGTATCCAACTAGTCCTTTCTCACAATGCATCGACTTCCATCCAATAACGTATGCGAGCTCGGATATCTTTTGAAACACATGACCCATCCTTTACATAATTTCCCACTTCAACAGAAGGTCACCGCGACTTCCATTCTACGCGAAGGCTAATTTCTCCTTGTTACCAGCGACAATTTTTCCGGGAGTTGACAGAGATCTTCTAGGAGCTCAAACCATGAATTCACATGGCACCGTCTGATAGGTGTCAGAACTTGGACCCACAACCGAACCACCGCGCTGATTGCCTAATGAATGATCGATGAAAGCCATAGGCAATCTGCGCACAGAATTCATCTTCCTGTTCTCCGACATCGGCTTACCCGAAAACCATATATATTCTTGTTTGGACATAAGATTTCAAAATTTCCTTAATTAGGTTATTTGGACGGATATGGTGACGCCCACTCTTCCTTACCTTTCTGCTTACTCTGTCTAGCCTCGAAATTATGGTCAACATTTGCATCAGTACTAATATGAAGGAGTGTGCTCTTTCTTTGTGGGATAGAGGCTGGGACATTTTGGGTGTAATAGACACTCTTGGTGTATCCCAACGTAGCTTGTATTGATAGAAAGCCTTGTTTGAAGAAAACTGGCTACCTCTTGGACCACAAAATGCTGCTCCTCGATGATCCTGCTGAACAGACTTAGTTTTGAAAATGGAAGAATCCAGTCATTGCTGCGATCTAAAAGTCATTAAAGGTGGATACAAACAGAAATCCAAGGAAAAGGAAGAAGTGGAAGTGAAGTCATGGAAGAAACCTGCAGGAAAAGGAGATGAGTGCGAAGGAAAGCACGATTCGGTAATTAATGACGAACCGTGGCTACGCCCACATATCCTCAACAGCATGGTTAATTTCATTTTATCCTCGTCGTCATTAGATGGTAGAGCCTGAGGTCCCAGATTGACTGGGAGTTGGAGGTGGGCAAAAACTCAAAGGAAATAGAGACAGTAGTATCCGAGGTCGTATAAGCAGTGTCAATAGTACTCATTCCTGTAAATACAAAGAAGCACAAATGAGCTGGTACAAAAGCTGATAAAAAGGAGAAGACAAAAGAAAGGAAATCACCAAATCTGACCTAATCCGGCACAAATGAGCTGGTACAAAAGCTGATAAAAAGGAGAAGACAAAAGAAAGGAAATCACCAAATCTGACCTAATCCGACGTCATCGAAAAAATGACATTGTTCTCGCGAACTGCTGTATGAGTCTGCGACGAATGTGGCGTGCGTTTCTACTTTGATTGGCAGACGTTCATAACAGAGTCAAGTATCTGTTAACCCTACACTGATGGCCTACCATGACCATGGAATTGACTGGTGTTATTATCGAGGTCGAATTAAGGACAGCGCTTGATAGTGGCACTGTTTAATGCAAATGCCGCTGCATTTTTTGTTCCACCTGGGCTGCATGTACTTGTCTACTGCATTTGGGACAAAAACACAGTAAAGCTTCAATTATACGCAGGTTGGTAATATGTTCCTTTATTATGTACAGATTTGATTATATATATATATATACTATTACTATGCTACTCATGTACCATA
Organism: Macrolepiota albuminosa; assembly: GCA_027475525.1. Classification (NCBI taxonomy): domain Eukaryota; kingdom Fungi; phylum Basidiomycota; class Agaricomycetes; order Agaricales; family Agaricaceae; genus Macrolepiota; species Macrolepiota albuminosa. The sequence goes on along the minus strand of JAMWFC010000056.1, from coordinate 725,649 downwards.
ATATTTTTGGGGGATTACAGCAAGGCCGCAGCCAAACATTGGTGGTATAAGATGCACAACGCCAATGGGTAGAAATATCCAAGAAAGCGATACAGGAAGTGGTAGCGACAACGGATGTTAGCACATGAATCGAGATGAACGAAAAAAAAATTCAAGAAGTGAAAAATGACCAACCGAAGACTGGGTAGTCATGGATTCTTCAGAGGTCGCGGCCGTCACAATCAGAATCCGAGTCATCAGGCATATCAAGAAGACCATCGTCCTTCAGGGTGGCATTGCGATATAAATCCAACAATGTTGATATGTCATCCGACTGGGTATTGATGAAGTCCACTCTCTTCTTGCGCTGGCCACGGCGACTTTCAGTGGGGTAGTGGCAGGCGACACCGCGACGAGCGCATTGGCTGACAAATAAGTAGCGTAAGTGATCGTCAAAAGGAAACTTGACAACAGAAGTACACTTACTTGCACGTAGGATCATCGCTCCCCTGCGGTGGAGGTCCACACGCGATCTTTCTGCCACGACAGAACAAGCAAGCCATTACCGGCTTCCCGTCTTTGTCCCTCAGGAGCTTGGCACGCTTGCGGGGCGCCATAGGGGTCAGCTCGCGTGAGGCCGGTAGTGTACCAGGCCTTTTATATGGCGCGTTTGAATGTCGGCGTGAGCGAGATGAAAGGCGCATCTTGCGTGGTGAAAAGGGCTGCGAGCGGGTTGGTGAGAGGTCAGCTTCAGATTTTTTGGAAGGGGGAGGTAGGCAGGAGACAGGTGGTTTCTCAGTGGCATGCATCCTTGATGTGTGCAAATGTTCTGAGGCAACGATGGCATCAGCCTTCCAATCACCCGTGTATTGTTCGCATGGCGGTGATGCAGGTATGCAAGCGTGCTCAGACGTAGACGCAGGAGGTGTGGCGAAAAATGTTGAAGGAGAACCATTTTCTTGCTTTTTGGAAGTGATCTGCGGTCGACAGGCAAAAATTTTCCGTGTGTTCCGAGCTGACCTTGTTCGTCGGGCAGGGGCCAGAACCTGGAGGGCTAAGAGAACTGGCTCTTGCTTGGACGTTGTTGGCATGCTGCACGACTCCTAAACACGAATGGACGATTAATCAAGTTACACAAACCTCATGCAAAATATCGAACGCACTGGGACAATCTGTGCGGCGGGACTTCGCTGGTTTGAGTCATAGCCTTGAGGTGATCCTGCACGATCTCTAGAAAAGTGATTTATTGAGCTTGTGTTGAGATCCCGTTCAGTAACTTTGGTCAAGGAGTCATAGAAAATGGTTAAGGGGCGGTGTTCTGGAACCTCGAGATGAGAGGGCGAGACAGCAAGGGCATGAGCCAGAGTGAACCCGGAGAAGTCTGGCGCCGGAGGATGGATAGTCGTCTGCGTGTGCGCTTTCGGTAAATCAACGATGATATCCATTGACATATCCTCATGAGAAACAGATGATAGTTGCGCCCAAGGTGCGTAAGGGAACGTCTGTGCAATCCACGCATCGATCGCGGCCTGTCGTGCCTGGGGGAAGGTGGCGTAAAACCGTTCATCCTCTTCTAGCATGGTCCTTTCGAAGGACGAACTTGGTAGAGCTGCAATACGGGCTCGCTCCTGATGAACACTGCGATGAGCTGTAAAGTTAAAAAATAAAAGAATGGTTGGCCCTACCTTTTGGCGAGCCATTTCCCAGTGAAGCTCAGCTTCATGGCGGGAAATTGGGTATGGGAGTAACTGGTGCACTGGAGAAAGGGGACATGTCGAATTGTCATCCATTTACGCAGTATCAAAGGAATCGCAATCTGGGGGCCCGTTTATGAAGTCTGTGGTGAGGGCTTGAACTTCCCAGAAAGTGCGATTTCAGCGCGACTATCTGTCCCGGTAAGAAAGAGATTAAGTTCGATTGGACCCTGGCCTACAGAGCAGGGACAAGGATCAACAAGGTATCAAATCGAACAAATCTCTCGATTTTCCATTTGGTTCCGGGCTGCTTCGATGCTCGATATGGTTCGTACTCCATTCATCTTGGCTCCATCTTATCTAAAACGAGCGGCTGGCGCCCTAATTCATGTATATGGAGGCTGTTTCACTCGTGGACTCGTGTGATAAGTCAGGCGCGCGAGAATAAATCATGCTGAAACGCGTGCTTAGGTCTTCAGCGTTTAACGAGCACTCTTGACAATGTCTTTAACACCTTGAGTGAAATTTCAGGTACTCTTCGGAACATGAAATTTTTCTTTTGATTGTTTTCTTAGCGAGATTCGACTTGGGCGACTGATCGGCGATACTCCTTCACAGTTGTGCTGACATCATTTTGAGCACAAAAATCCATAATATTCGCGCTTGCTTCTGCCTGTTCAGCCAAGATTTGTGCAAGCAATTGGCGTCAATTCTTCAAACGTGGCGCCCTCAGGCAAGACTGCACAGGGCGTGCAGACTAATGCAAAGGTATTTTCTTTATTAAAGCCGTTTCCTCTTGCATGATTCGTCCCCAAGGACCCACAGTCACCAACGCAATTGACACCGGATATAAGTAGGCTTGCTGACGTGGCATGCACGAGTGGAGACAACTCAGCCCTAACGAAAATCACAGCTGTTGTCATCAGATTAAGTCAGTCGCAACGTAAAAAGGTTCCTAAGGGACGTTGAAAGTTTGAGCTTTCGCTGTTCAAGTTTTCGAATTTGCCATTGACCTCCATTGGCAGACTTCAGATAAAGCTTAATAAATTTGAGTTCAGTAGGGTTGTAGGGATTTTTCATAGTTTGACGGATAGATTTCAATTTCAATCTTACCAATCGACGAATGTACTCCTGTACAATCAAGAAGCGTCTGATATCGCAGATTCGGTGGCGCAGAACATTGTAGAGGACAAAATTAGGGTGTGCTCATGCCAAAGCGGAACATAGGCAGAGAAATTTGAAGATAGACGACAGCTGCACAACTTGAAGGGTTAGGTGGTGGCGGGTGTTGTTGGTTCTAAATGAATGTCAGATGCCAAGTGATTTGATGTGAGGCGTCGGGACATTGCCTCGAGCGAAAGTCCACATGTTCAATAGTTGTGAGCAGTAAACATGGGATTGTCTGTATCCAACCGTGCGTTTTTGTCAATTTACATCCCTTTTTCGGGCCCTTTGGTCGTGAAAATGGATCAAGTCCTCGTTTCTTAGCTTTGCCCATTGAGAAGTAACGTGGAAGAGAGCGGAGGACTGGCAACGGATGGGTTGTCGACTGATCTTGTATGACAAATCACTCATCACCAGGAAATCTCCAGATGGAGAGCCAAACAAAGCTGGAAAACGCCCACAGATCAGCTCACGATTAAGTAAGGATGTCACCTAAAGTAGGTCCTTAACTAATCTAATTAAAACTTAGCGAATAGTATAAAGAAGCGTACCTGGATTGCTGCATGGATAACCACCCAATGATCACGTCAAGAGACATTCTTCCAACTGTCTTCAGCCTACATCGCAGCAAAAAAATATGTATTGAATCAATGACATCCGATGCGGCAGGGGTGACTTTTGCTGAGAATTATGCGATTAGGTCCATTAATTCGGGCAGCATTAGACCAGATTATCAGAAGAACCTACACGAGTTCAGAAGACAAGAACAACGCGTGAGATAACGTTCACAATTTTGTCGCACCTGCAGCCAACGCTCCACGAGGTACGCCAGGCGAAAGAGAAAATCTACAACCGGTATCAGTTGCGTAAAGATAACAACAAGGATTCAAAATAACTCGAGTTGCGACCTCCTCATTGTTTGAGGCTTAAGTTTGCTACGACCCTGGACGAACGAGCTGGTTGTTGGGTTAAGGACCGCTGGCGATTGATTAAGAACGGGTAGCAAAAGGATAGTCCCAATCAACGGGAACGAACTTGCAGCCTGAAGGCTTAAAGGCTGGCGCAAGACAGCACTTCAGCAACGCCAGGAAATCCCGATTCGGAGGCGTGGAAGGATATTTCTCCACGGCTGTCGAAAGGCGTGGCCAGTAAGCATGTGATGTGGCGAGGTTGGCTGTCAAGTCTTCGAAAAATCTCCCAGTCCTGCAAGTCATTTCCTTGCAAGATGGTACACGTGCTGACATTTCAGGTGGTGAGCACGACTTTGAACGAGGTATCGGGCACGAAGTGAGTACTCAATGCCCGTGAGTGGAAAAGGAAAGATACGTCATTGATACTAATATAAACGCCGGGGTATTAAACATGTTTCTTTTAGTGGTCAAAAAGGAAGTCATGAAAATCTTGTTCTCACAGCGTACAACTCAGATGCAGTGTTTCAGCACACATGTAACTTGCGTGGTATGCTTCTGTGTAGACATCCATCCAGCAACAAACCTGATTTCTAAATTAGTATGATATAGCAAGGAGATAGAGCGACAGCTAGACGACAGTGGATAATGAGCCAGGGACAACGAAAAGAGGGGTTGCCTCGATGCATATTATCAAGGTTCAGGAAGAAGCCTCAAGGACAGCGAGCTCGGCCCTGATCTCCCCTTCACACTCCATCTTCCTGAGCTGCGTCGCTTCAAGTCGTTCCCCCCGCTTCGCCTTCTCTTTGAGCTCCTCAATTGCCTTAAGCTACACAAAGATCAGAACCAACCATAAAAATAACCCGACCTCGCGTACCTTCTTGTTCAGATTCCGTATCTTCTTCGCTGTAGGATCGAGCGTCGAGCTATCCAAGCCCGGCGTAACAGGCGACATCGGCACCGCAACATCCACGACCACATCCTGATGCACAACCGGCGTGTTCGCTCCACTGACCTGCCGACTATGATGTCGACTATCCACCCCACTTCCCTCCTCTCCACCCTGTCCACCAGCACCATCCTTCTTCCCCTTCCTTTTCCTCGCACCACCCTTCTTCTCACCTTCCGGTCCGGATGACTCAGCATTCAATGGCGCGCCTGGCACCTGTCTCCGTCCCTGGTGAGGGTGTCCATTCCCATTCCCATATCCAGTCCCGTTCGCCGATGCAGCACCAGGCGGGAGATGGTGCGGCGAACGACTATACACCCTCGGCGGCGTCGACGTCCCATTCGTCGGAACCCTTGCTGCCCCACCCTCATCCTCACGCTTGTAGATCGATGGGGTAGCGAGCCCGCGTGCCCCGGGTGGGCGATACGCTCCCGCGGACTTCGTTGGTGTGGGTTTTACGATACTTGCATGGTCGCGTACGCTCGCTGCAGGTGCGGGAGCGGTGGGTAGTTGTTGTCCAAATTGTGGTACGGCATCGATAGGCGTGGGACGCCATGCGACCTGGTACCATTCCTCGCCAGGCTGGACGTGCAAAAGTGGGCCAGTACAGTGCCAGATCTTGACGCCGTTGTCGACGCGGAGTCGTGGAGAGAGCGTGGCGGTAAGAAGGGTACGTCCATCCGGTGACCATTCGCAGTACGAGGTATTTGGAGCATCGATAGTGCAGACTTGTCGAAGGGTACGGCGGTCGAAGATGTCAATTTTACCAGCCAAATTACCAAAGCCTGCGATGAGGACGAGACGGCCTTGGGGATTGAAGGAGATGGTGTTGTGTGGGTGGGCTCCGAAGTCGTGCAAGGCACGTACCCGTTGGTCGAAGATCACGCTCTTTGCCGGCATGTCTGGGGAACAATGTAAGTTTGCTAGCTTTGAAACAGGATTTAAGACCTACAGCCATAGACAACACCAAACTCTTTTGAATTAGGTGCCCATGCAAAATCATGGATCGGTCCCTCCTTATCAAGAGTGACACGGCAGTCAAAGTTCCCGGCAGCACTGAGAAGATACAGGCCTGTCTCTCCGTAGTAACTCTTATTTGTGTTATCCACTTCTGTCTGGGTCATCACCAGAACCTGCGTGCCAAGCATATTCCATTTGACTTGAGCGCGATCAGCCTTGTAGAACGACTTTTGGCAGGTCGGTATGCCAGCGAGAGATAGGAGGCCATAGATCTTGATAGTAGCCGGTGCACCCTAGAATTAATAAAAAGGGATCAAATCCGGTGCAAAAAGATAAGCATATCACACACCTTTTTCTCGGCGACAAAAATTGCCAAAGAGGGGTTCAAACCAGGACTGAGAGAAACCATGGTTGCACCCTCAGCCCTGAGCTTATCGACGATACCCTTCGACCATTCTGCAGGGCGATACACTTGGATCTCGCCCGAGACGAGGCGCACGGCATGCGACTCTGAAATGGTGTACTGAACATCCCAGCCTTCCTGGGACTTTTGTGAGAAAGCAACAAGCTCCTCTCCAGTGCTCGCGGAAAAGATCCGGAGATTTTTGTGTTGTGCACCGTCTTCGAGTTTGACTGGTTTTTATAGATAAGTTCAATGTGTCCACGCAGACAATGCAGTTCAACATACCAGGGCGTTCCCACGTCGAAAGGTACGTTCCGCGCGGAGAGAAGCGGATTTCGATCACATTGGGGATAGGAAGCTCTAGAAGGCGTTGAGCACCCTCTGCCTGGAAAATCCGCACCCTGCAAAAATGAGATGACATGAATTGGGGAGAAATGAGAACCTACACAGTAGGCAAGGCATAAGCAAAAAGACGACCATCAGCACTGTAATGGAAGGTGCGAGCGGGTACGTCGGTTTCAACAAAGCCTTCTAAAGGCACGTAGTCGGGCGAACCGTTGACAAGGCCAAGCGACTTTTGCGCACGGTCTGTGTTCAAACATTTATTAGTCCAAACATCAAGGAGATACCAGAGTCAATGAATACAAGTCAACAATCAAGAAAGGGTTCGAAAACACAGAAACTAACGCCACACCTTCTGCCGCTCAAACCGCTCAACAAAATACGATGCGCGCGAACATAAATCAGAAAAAAAAATGCTCACATGCGTACTGCTGGGTGTATTGGGATGCCATTGCGGGATTACTGGATGGACTAGTGGGATCAGAAAGTCCAAGGCTCGGGGTGCAGGAAGCAAGCTAATGCTTCAGGAGGAGATGAAGTAAAACACTAGCCAACAGATTCAGTAATTCTTTCATGATCCTATTTGGCCGTGTTTCTATCGCCCAGGAAGTCTGTCTAGGGCCGGCCTTGTCTCGGTTTCTTAAGACGATATAGGTGTATAAGCAGATAAAAAACTCAAGCGGCCAAGCCGCACTTGTCCTGACCAGTAGAGGCTGACATCATATGCGTTGTCTGCTGTGTTCGCCGTGACACCACAAAAAAAAGACGACTTGAGAGCTGAGGTACTTCATCCATGACCTACATCGTCGGATATGTATCTTGCGCCATGCTATATGCAATAGCAACCAGTGACATCGACACATACCTGCACCACTCGGGCTTTGGTCCAACAACGGTGAGGGATGGTTGTATCAACAAAGAATGCTTCCTACTCGTCATTTTCCCGGTGCAAGTATTCAGAGATCTGAGAAACTTGGACTTGAAGCTTGAAGTTCTGAGCAGACTTAATTCTGCTGACCTTCCCTCGTCTGGCAACTCTGACCAAGTGATCAGCTGTTCATAGTCAACAGAGTCGATAGAAACCCATATCCCCTACCAAAGAGTGGGCATCTAGGGAGGTCTGAGCTGGAGTTGTTCTCTGTTCACTGCTTTTGCATCGTAAGAAGAGTTTTGATAGCATCGGCTCATCCTCAACGAAAAGTTAGACATTTCTCAAGATTGACCCATCAATGCATCAAGGACTCAAATCGCCTGTTGCACCGGATTGAGATTGAGGAGAACCAAGTGGAATAATCTCAAAATATGTGTGTACACCTACAAGTCTATAATGAAATGTCTTCAGACCGCGAAATATCATTTCACAATTCGACGATATAACGCTCCATGAATGTGGGCGAGGCTAGACATGTGGCGTTAAAAGCTGCAATCTGGAACCACATATTTTTGTATCTGATCCTGCACAGATATTAGATCTCTGAATAGAGAACTTGGCTAGAGGGTTGTCTGGAGTCCCGTGTTTCGAGTTCGAAGATTTCGAGTCACAGAAAGCTCGATACAACTTCTGTCTTGAACGTGACACATCGATGGCGGTGCCTTGGAAGATTTTTATTCCATCCGGCCACAAACCATGCTTATACCAAGAGATACAGTGAAATAACAAATGTGACAAAGTGAATTGTAGATCAACAAACGAAGGATGTCAACTTGTGAATGGTTCCATAAGACCCATCAACGCAAATGTGACAAAGTGAATTGTAGATCAACAAACGAAGGATGTCAACTTGTGAATGGTTCCATAAGACCCATCAACGGAGTTGCAACCACTTCTGAGCTGGTACCATCAACGTTGCGTCAGCGTTCCCGGCAGCCAATCGTACTCACCCCTAGATTGCATTCCTGCATCAAATCCTTTGTTCCCTCACGGTTCTGAGTCAACTGACCATCTAATGTCATAAAAGTATCTTTATTAATAACTTGAACGATGCTTTCAAGCAGTGGCCTTGAGGATAATTGCTGCAAATGAAACGCCTCGTTCGTCCTGCAGCCCGAAGGCTAGCATCCCATCCTGAACCGAAATAGGTCTCGTTGAGTACTTATAAATTCCTGCCAAACCCCCCTCGCATACAATGAATCCTTCCCACCTCTCCCTTCTCCTCGAAGAAACCCGTCTGATCACCGCCCTCTCTTCCATCCGCACCCAACTTAATGAATATACACCTATCTCCATCCTTCCCCCCGAAATCCTTGAAAATATCTTCACCCTCTGCACCCATTGGCTCTTTATCCCCCACGAAAATCCATACCCCCTGGCATGGACACAAGTCTGCCGTAAATGGCGCTGTATAACCCTTAACGCACCTCGGCTCTGGTCGTACATTGATATTTGCAACGACCGTCTCGCAGCCGAGTGCCTTGTGCGTTCCGCAAACGTGCCTATTCACGTAATATCCAGCTCGTTGCACTGGAAGTTTATTGCGAGCAGAGACACGCTCGTTCCACATGTACACCGTATAACCTCAATCAATGTCCTCCTTTTCCCTGAAGACATAGAACATCTTTTCTCAGTCTGCACTTCTCTCCCAAATCTCACAACACTATCGGTCAAAGTCCCTCCTATAGCCTCAAACGTCCTCCTCGACCGCATGCCCGACCCCAGGCATCTCCCGTCCCTCCGTCGGCTCACACTATGGAGCGTGTCTGTCCCATGGACCATGTGTGTAGGATTAACGACTCTACACCTACGTGGTCTAGTCGCGGGGTACTCTCCTACCATCGAACAGCTTCTCGGTGTACTTCGTGCTTCGCCGTGTATTGAGGAGATTAACCTCGAGCACGTCATACCCACGCCTACAGACTCAGAACCCCCCCTACAAAATTTCAAACACCTCCACCTCCACCTCCGTCTCCCCACCCTGCACCAACTCCACATCACATCTAAATCCCCATTCAAACTTCACCAAATCCTCTCATACCTCTCGCTCCCTCTTTCCGCGCACGTTTCCATCACATGCCCGCACTTCGGAAAGTTTGATGATCTCTTCCCAGGTACGCGGCCTGAAACATTGTTTCCCCACCTTTCCCCTGAGATCACGATCGAACACTCGCAAAAAGAGTTTAGTCTCTTCACCAGGAGTTCAACTAAGTCACCGATCCTAGACGACACGTCCAAATTTATGACCATCCGCACGCAGCGCCCTGGGACAAATCCAAACACCCTCTTGTCTGACATTGTTTCGTTCTTCAATATCAACGTCGGCCACGCTACATCTCTTGATCTTGAGATAGACGACAACGAACACCGTAGGAGTGGTGTGATACCATCATCTACCCTCTGCCAGTGATGCTCATGTCTGCGGTGGGGGACGTCAAATAATAATTATTTGATATCTTTCATATTCTTGAGAATGATACCGAGGGATCTACAATGAGATCCCCAGGTAAACACAGCTATTAGGTCCGGCGGTGCGATCCCACTACACGAGGCACCAAAAAATCTAGATCATCGTGAGGTTTTATCCATACATTTAGTTGTGGCTGATCTGCAAAGAGGTTGGCCATGAAACTCAATCATAAAACATTAGATCTGGCCATAAAGAAACTTCCCCTAAAATATTCGAAATCAATCTAGATCTCAGCGACCAAAGTCTGAGTGTGATTCAAATGATTCAACCTATTCAAGACCTCCTTGCATAAAAATTGTTGAAAAGCCCAAACTTGCATTTCTAAGCCATACTGTCCTTCCAAAAATAACAAATCCATCTTTTTTCATCCTGATTTACAGACTGAAATTCAAACTTGTTCACCACAGTGACATGTGGATCCGTATGAAGTGAGAACAAAGTGCCCTGAACTTTCTGAAGAGTTGATGAATCAGCCACCTTTGAACTTTTCCTAGGCGGAAAACAGCAACAAATATAGCTGGATCAACAGAGTATCCAATTGTCACAGGGTCTCTGATAAACAAATTCATGGAGTGCTTTTTTTCAATTTCTCAGCTTTTGCTCTAGAGTATCCAATTGTCACAGGGTCTCTGATAAACAAATTCATGGAGTGCTTTTTTTCAATTTCTCAGCTTTTGCTCTAAATTTTCTAATGATCAAATGAATTTCTTTGCATCACTTGTACTTAGATGAGCATGCTCTCTGCAGATGCAATCCAAGTTTGCCATGCTCCTTATATTATCCATTGCCTCTGGGTAACACTCTTGGATTTTCTTTATCAAGTTTCTCCAAGAGTACTAGCATTTCTATATAGTCAAAACCCAGCCACTCTTGCTGCATCCACATACTCTAAGATCCCCTTCGTTTTCTCTCTATCCTTTGGCAACACCCACATGGCTCAAATAGAGATTCCATCATAGAGATTAATGTACTTCAAAAAGTTCACTGTATCTAAACTTTGGTGTGTCTCTCTGCTGTCAGACAGAGGCATTTTGTATTTAATGGGTTGCTCCATGTTATTAGTCAATGTGATTGACTTACTATCAAAGAACAATGGTTGTGAACTTGTAAGTACACATCTGGATTGGCAAAAAAGACTCTGTTGCCTTACCAGCAACACAAGTGTCTCTTTTGCATGATTGAATGACAAGTTTTGCCTTTGGTGTGGAAACTTTAGATATCCTAAGCCAAGACTCAGGAGGTGCAAAACTAATGTTTCTTTTTGGATGGACTCCACAACATGATTCTAAAAGCAGTTGTTTGTATAAATAAGCTCTCCAGATAATATGCATTTAGATAATTTTATTATGCCAGAAATGTGGGAGGACGTTAGAACCCCCACCCTGGATGAGATCATACTGCATGAACAATCCGGAGAAATAATGTTCAACCTGGAAGTCATCATAAAGTCATCCCTGAAAATGGATTCAGAGTCTTCTCAGAAGACCTGGAAGCAGAACTACTGCACAACAAAAGCTACTCAAGGGCTAGTTGACCCCCCCTCACCCTAACAATAGCTTATACAGATGGCTCATGCAGGAAAAATGGATCCACCAATGCTGTGGCAGGAGCAGGTATATGGTTTGAGCAGCAAGACATAAGAAATGAAGCCCTGTGATTGCTGGAATCACTGATACAATCCAACAACATGGGGGAAGCAATAGTGGTAATGAGGGCAGTAGAGATTGCCCCAGCAGACAAACCTCTCTTAATAAAAAGCAACTTGAAATTGGTCCTTGACAGCCTGACATGCAACCTAATGAAAAATGAGGATGATGGATGGATTGGCATGGCAAATCCTACCATCATGAAAGCCCTAGTAGCAAAGCTGAAGAATAGGACAGGACTCACCCTTTTGGAAAAAGTGAAGAGGCATGCAGAAATTGAAGGAAACAAAGGCACTGATAGATTGGCTGATGAGAGAACCAGAAAGCCTGCCCCAGACCAGCTGGACCTCTGAATCCCAGATGGCTACACCCTGCCAGGTGCAAAGCTAGCCACCATCACCCAAGCCCAACTCTACAAAAGTATAGTGGAAAAAAAGCTGACCCCAAATAGGTGGGGCACAATAGTCCACCTTGATATGATAAGGTAGGCTGTAAACAATGTGAACTATGAGCTCCCAAGTAATGAAAGAATATGGTACTCAGTAAGTGATAAAGACCTGACATGAGAGATGTGAGCTTTTCTATAGAGGGTGATGCATAATAGATATAAAGTAGGAACCTACTGGGAAAATATACCCAACTATGAAAGAAGAGGACTGTGCAAAGAGTGCAGTAAACTGAAACAATGGAACATGTTCTGATGGAATGTGCAGTGTCAGGGCAGAAGGTAGTTTGGGACTTAGTTCAAAAATTGCATGAAAGGAGGGGAATAGACCTCCCAAAACTGTCTCTAAGAGCCCAGCTGGGATGCATGCTAATAAAGAGAAAGTCTAGGAAGTTTAAAACAGGAGCAGCTAAGTTTTTCGAAATAGTGGTATCCAAGGCATCAAGGACAATATGAAAGAATAGATGCAAATAGAAGATCTCATGGAAGGCAGATCCTGAGAGAATACCAAGTGACACTGAAGTCATGAATAAACTTAAGCATGCTCTAACACAGAGATTAAAGCTAGACTGCCTAGCTACTGATAGATCCTACTTTGGTAAGAAAGTAAAGAAGACTAAAATAGTTCAAGATACATGGAAAGAATTCTTACCAGGTGACATAGACCCCTTCAAGGCTTGGAGAACAGCAACTGAGGTTTTAATGGGTATTGGATGAGCTGAGTCTCACACTATGTGCATAAAGGCATTTTCTGCAGGGTGGCTCCATTATTGATTGGCTATATAAACAGGCACACTGTACTACTTGAACTATCCTAGGATGTGTAAGTTGACTTTGTGGACTGTCTACACTTCTGATGTGATAATCACAAAAAAATAGATAATTTCATTATGAGTTTGTCTCATGTTATTATTCTAATTCATTAAACTATGTATTCACAAGTTTGTGAGGCTTATTATACATGGTGCACTAATGGAATAGCAAATGTAATTAATTTATTGTTTTGATAATTTTGTAATAGAAGTTATAGCAATGATGCCAACTGTGGTTGGGTGTACTGAATGATATACAGTACAACACTGTCTTCAGTGCCTGGCATGCATAGTGTGTGAGGAGTTCTGACAGAGTCCCAGTGTGCTTGAGCAAATATGATAAGGCAATGCACTAGATAATGGCACCTCAGATGCTATCTAGCAAACTGTAAGTGCTGTAGCTTATGCAAAGATATTGTAAAGAGAAAGAATAGTGCAATGAAATGTGCCTGTAGATGACACTGCAAATAACAAAGACAATATAGACAATGCTAGTGCCCAACTTAGTGACAGAGTCAGGTCAAGCAAGCTAGCACAATTGGAATGCTGAGACTGAGTGCTCAATGTGTTACAATTTGTTACTATTTACATGTGAAGTAGCTATCTTTTATACTATGCACTATTGTATTTTAAAAATGAGTCCATCTGTGATGCTATCTCTTAGCACCTCTTTTCATGGTTATAGCTAATGGTGATCTGTCAACAGTGACTGGTAGCACATGAATGACAGCAACAAATGGCATTACAGCCTATTGGCCATGGTGACTCTAAAACTACTTAGAATTGTACATGTCTGCTCACTTTTTAATGTAATTCTGATTGGCCAGGCCAGGCCACTCCAAAGTATGGTTGGAAAATTCTTGACAAACGCTGTGAGTACTAATGCCAGTGCTAAACATTGTATCATTTTCTGATAGGTTGAAATGTCAGGCTTGAGTATATCCTGTCTTGTTGTCATTAATTCTTTATACTTCTGATTGAGATGCATCAACAAATGGCAGCATCTAATGCTAACCCCTTTTGGATTTGATTGAAGTTTAGTCAGAGTCACCTCTTCACCATTGTGCTAGTGTTATGAGTTCTGAGTCTGCTAAGTCCTTGAAGTTAATAGATAGTGTGTGCTGAATGTTTAATAAATGGTGGTTGGGACTAGTAATTGAAGCCTGTATTGGGAGCGCCAAAGCCAGAGGTGTCTTGTGTTCAAGAAGGTCACTTGAGTCTTCAGACTAACAAGTGTTGGTAGGCCTATAGTGTCTTTTGATATGCTTAGCCTGAGTAGAAGCCTATCAATAGTTTTATAGAGCTTACAGTTCAGACTTCACTGAATCAGACCAGACTAAGTTTATTAATAATGTAGTTCTAAACAGAAAATAAGCTGCTTAACTAAGCAGCAGTTGTCTACTTGTATAGTTGAAAATATAATAAATATTAATATTAAAAAATATATTAATAGTTAGCTCAATACTATGGTGCCAATCATCTAGTCACCACAATGAAGTGACAGTGGCCAAATCTGCTAGAGGCCAGAAAAATATCAGGAATTTTCATGGATTTTTGTAGAATTTTCTATGTTTTTAGATCTGAATAGTATACTATCATGTTTTTTAGTAACTTAACATGTTGGTCTATTAATTTATAAGAAAACGAAGAAAACTTTTGAGCCAACTACAGTTATTTCTGCATTTTTCTTCTACTGTGAACTCAATTTTATTGAGTTTTTTTAAAATGCAGTAATGAGCTCCCATTATGAATGTCTACAGATAGCACCAACACAGGCACCTCATGTTAGCACATTGATACCACCAGGAGCAGCACACACTAGCACTTCAGAAGCTAATTTTTGCATATTTTTATGCTAATAATTCATAGCTGGAGCCTCTAATTACTTCAGAACCACTTTCTATGGCATTACTTGCTCTTAGCACCACTTTTGACATCTTGCCACATCTTGCCACTCACACTTCAGGGCTATACATGGACATGGACACTTGGCATCAGTCAATTTGAAATGATGCTCTTAGCTGGTGGCAGTGCTTACAGAACAGAATAATGAAGTATTTTTATGACAGACAGCTGGGAGTTTCATCTTAGCATCTGACATCGCTTAGCACCTTGCTAACTCAGACTGACAGCATGATTGTGGACCTTTTGACATTTAATTCATGGCATTTACTTACATATAAATACTTACTTTTTGTTAGTAGCACATCATTAATTAGATAAAGGCTTATAGAGAGGGACTAGGCACCTAGGAGCTCAACCAAAAGCCAAATTCTTTAGTTTTGCAAAGTATAGATCTCACTGTTATATTCCTGAGACTGTTGCAATGGTTATAGATAAGTAGATGTAAAGAGTATTCCTTTTTGGGATATTAGTATTTTTTTGATGCTTATTTAATTATCATATATGATATGTAGCCAAATCAACCCTCAAAAAAAAATCTGAACTCTGTCAGTTTTGAAGCTATTAAAAATTAGTCTAGACAATTGTTTTGTATAGTAGTAGAAAAGAGTGTTTTATTAAGAGAAATTTTGATTCAAGTGACTTTTGCAACCTTCAAAAATTTTGTCACTTTGTTGTGGTGACACCCTACTATGGTCTACATATCACAATAGTTAGGCTGTTGGCAGATTAGAAACAGGGCAATAGGCAAGTTTCTGGATACATAAAATAAATTGGTTATAGTGTTATTTATATCATCATCAAGAAGTTCCTCTTCAAAGGCAGGCTCATAAATGGTGCTTAAAGGCCCCACTGTAGTATTTGGTTGCAAGTAGTACTGATAGTTCTGGGGCTTACTAGTGTAGAAAGTCACTTCCAATTCACACTGACTTTACAAAATAAACTATTATTGTTTTAAATGCTTTTAATAATTTTGCAGAAAGCAGAAATTTTAAGATATTATTATGTTGAATGCTTTCAATAATATTCTGAAAAGCAGAGGATTCTCAATAAATTCCAGCCTAAGCAATTCACTTCCTAGGAATCACTGAGCCTTTGCCTATTAATTGCCTGTCTATTTTCTATTAAACTTGGACTATTTATATTGTTTTTCTAATGCACAGACCACTATTTATACATGACTCTTTATTGTAACTTCTCCAGCCTCAATAATATATTTAATAGTCCAATTTCCCTTTTGGGAGGCCTGTTTTGATGCCATCAGTTCTACTATTCAGCTTCTTATTCCACTATTTCTCTGAATGTTTCTGATTGCTACTTCCCCATTTGCTTCAGCTCTATTTAGCACAATCTCATTCATAGATCCTTCTTTCCTCTTTTAGTGCTTTCCTGCATTCTATGCTTCTTTTTTCTTTCTCCTTTTAGTCATGGCAAATTGGACATTGTCAGATCTGATTTTGATCTAGATCATCACAAATTGATCCCATTTTGTCACTTCTGCTAGCTCCCATGCTTTCTTTTTCCATTACAGTGGCTAGACTGTTGTTGAGTTAATAGTTTGAGCTGATCTCTGTTCATTGTTCTGTACGTTTCTGTGTATTTATTGAGATGTTTTGGAGATATATTTTTGTGAGACTGCTACCAGTAGACTTACAGTTTCAGCCCATTATTAAATGTTTATTTTGACTTCTGATGCATGGTATGTCTTTGACTGCTGGTACAGCATCATATCACCACTTGAGACAGGAAATCAGGATAGTTCTATAAGAAGAACAGTGTGAGAATAGAGTTATAAGATTGACATGTCATTGGCTCATTAGCATTGAGCTGAGTCTGTTTATTAAACACATATTTGCATATCTAAAGATCATGGACATTGGAATTTTGCCTAATCAACAAGTATGTTCTGTTGTGGAATACTCATAGAAAATGTGCCAGTTGTCTTGCCGCTAATCATCAAGCATGGCCTCATGCTATCCATCCCACTCTACAATGGACATAGACATCTCTATAATGGTTGAGGCATTGTAGCCTCTTATTGTTAATCACAGCTGCCTTCTGCTGCAGCTGGTAGTTGGAAAAAAAATAGAGATCAGATAGATGACTCCAAAGATATATGCATAATCAGCCCAGCTAATTGGAATTTGATTGTAAATGAGGATGTGTAACACATCCAAAGTGGTGAAGATAGAGGAAGTCTTATCTGAAATGTTAACAGGTTAAGACTCAAAGTCTGAGTCTTGACTGGAAATGGGCACAAATATCTGCCCTGTCACTATCTTATACTCTTATATGTCAAGTTCCGCTGAGTCGGGGGCTTTCCGGGAAAGCAACGCCCTTACAATGCGGACTTGACCTACGAATACTCGGGTGTCTGGAACTCCGGGGCTAGGACTCCGGGGCTCAAGACGAGGACAGGGGTAATCCCGGGAGAGGGGACTAGAGTCCGGGGGTTTTGGGTTGGAGGTAACTGAGAGTTAGAGGGGGTCGAGTCGTGAACCGGAGGTTCTAAGACGAGACCAAGTTAGTAAATCAAGAGTCGCGAAGTGCGTACCAAAACTTAGAGCACGCGAATACTTAGGCGTGCCAGTCGAAGCGTACCAATCAAGGCGTACCAGTCAAGCAAAGGGCACGCAATAACCAAAGTAATATCAAGACTAGCGAATACAGCGGAGAACTACACTATAAGTACTACGGATTGTGTCTCGGGATTCCGGGGTGTCTGGGATGAGTTCCGGGGGTCATTGAGTAGCGGCCAGGGACTGTATACCGGGATCGCGCATGTGGGGACGCGCGATCAATTGGCGCAGAGAGAGTCGTGATGCGTGGGGCGTGATGCGTGATGGTCGGGTGTGAGCCGCGTGATCTGATCGTTGATGGCGGTTGATCCCGGGGTCCGTGATGCAGGGGTCCCGGGGGGCTGGCTGATGGCGATTGTTGACGGCTGATGGCGGTCATTGATGCGTGTGATGGCGGCGTCGGCAGCTGTGGGGACGGGGTGCGCTGTGGGATTGGCGAAAGAGGTTCCCGGGCGGGGCTCCGGGGGTGTCCTGGGGAGGTTCCGGGGGGGAGGGGTCGTGACATCACCCCCCCTCAGCGCCGAGACCCTCCGAGGCGCGCGTAGCCGGAGGTTCGGTTCCGGGGGGGAGGGGTCGTGACATCACCCCCCCTCAGCGCCGAGACCCTCCGAGGCGCGCGTAGCCGGAGGTTCAGACCGGACCTGAGCGTGGGAACCGGCGCCTGCCCTGCCACGTAACGAAAAAAAATTTTTTACCATCAAACTCAATTATGTCGCGAACACCGACACATTCGCCAACGCCCCCACAAACAAACAAGGTCGCGCCCCTCATGGCGTGGGAAGCCCAGGACGCGTGTTACCGGGCTTGTCTTGACCGGGAGCGCGTGGCGGCGCTCATCGAGCAACGTGAGTACTTCTGCGCCGCCCCTTTACCCCACTAACCTTTCCTTTTCAGAACAACGCAACATTCCGGCCCCGGAAGCGGGTCCCAGCAGACTCCCGGAGCCTGTCCCTGGTGCAGGTCCCGGGGGTCCTTCAGGTGTCAGTCGTCCCACGCCCACTTTTGCGCGGATGACCGTGCGTCCCCCCCGTTCTCCTCCCCCTCCTCGTCCTAGACTGGCCGCCCCTCGTTTCCATTGCTCCAGGATGGCGGTGGGGGCCATTTCCGAGGTCCCGGAGGCCCAGCGTGTTGAGTGGGCCAACGCGACGCAGGAGGCCTTCGAGGGGGCGCTGGTGAGGCCCCGGGGCTTGCCTCCCCATGCCTGGTGTGTCAGCAACGGGCCGGTAAGTGGCTTCATACCTCTGGTTTCGAGGCTGACCCGAGCGCCTAGTGCCTCCACTGTGCACGCCGCTCAGTGCTGTGCTCGTTTGAGGTCCTGTCCCCCTTGTTCCGACGTGACACTGCAGTGTGCGAGGCGTGCCGCGATAATCATGAGCGGTGCTCCGTTTCGGCTCTTTGGAGGGCGTATTGTATGTCGCGGGAGCAGGGATGGCCGCTGGGGGGAATTACCCGAAGGATGGGGGTTGAGGAGCGCGATTGGGTGGCGGAGCCGGCGGGGGAGGCAGTGGAGCCGGTGGGGGAGGGGCCTGCAGCGCCTGCGGAGGTGCCCAGTGGGGGGTCGTCCGGGTGGGGGGCCGGGGCCGGCCTGTGGTGTTGATCACGCGCTGGGCCCCTCGGTCCGTCGCCCAAGGGCAGGGGGGGCACCTGAACAAGGAGAAGCGGCGGGCGTCGCCCAGTCCCTCCCCAGGGCCTTCCAAGAGGGCGCGTCTGCCCTCCAGGACCCCTTCCCCGGTTTCCTCCCCGCGTCTGTCCCCAGCCGCTTTTTCGCCTCTATTGGGGCAGCCCCTGGGGGTGGGTGTGAGGGCCCTTCAGGAGTGCCCAGGGGAGTCTGAGGAGGGTGGGGAGGAAACCGTCGCGCGAGGGGAGCTGGAGGCGGGTCGAGAGGTGCTGCGACAGTTGGAGGAGGCCCGGGTCGCTAGGGGGGAGGTGGAGGCGGAGCTGGAGGCGCTGAGAGCGCGGTTTGGGCAGGGAGTGGGGGTCCCGGAAAGGGCCCCCTCGGGACAGGAGTTGATGGAGGGCCTGCGCCGCGACGTGGTGATCGCGCGTATGGCATCCCTGAGTAGGTTTCTTGTCGCTTGCGTATTCATTTGCTAACGTTTCCAGGCTGGGCCTGGGAGCACCGTCTGCTCCTGGACGGGGTGGCCACGGCGCTTGCCGTGCTGCAGGAGGGGCAGCACGTGGAGATGACGACCCCCGGGGTGGAGCGCAGCCTCGACCTCCTGGGACGGCTGGTGGTCGCCCACCGGTGGAGGAACGTGCCCGCTCTGGGCTCCTGGTTCGAGCATGTGTTGGATGAGGGTGAACCCCTTCCGACTTGGGAGGTGTTGGCCGAGGAGGTGTGGCGGGATCACGGTCCAGAGGGGTTAGGAGAGGGCTTCCGGGGCTGGCCGCAGGGAGGGGGTAGTGAGGGGGGCTCCGGTTAGGGTGTCGTATTTTGTGCTTTCTTGTCGTCTTTGTTCATTTGTTTCGCTAGTCTGTGTAATAGTGTACTTGTAGAAAATGTACATACTTGGTTTCTCGTAGTAATAGGGGCGTAAGTGAAGTGGCGGGGTAGCTGGGAAGAGTACTTTGCCCATAATCCGGGGCGCTACTGTAAAAAAGGAATACTAGAAGGGAGTAAGAAATAGAAAGGAAAAACAGAAAGTATATGCGGGAGTTGAATCCCTACTGAGCCCAGAGGCGGGGGTTACGCCCACTACTGCCGTCTGTGAGTCCTGTGCCCGGGAAGGTCATTTTCCGAGTGCCGTTGTTGGAAGTCCCGGAGTTTGTCGAGGGCGCCTTCAAGGTTTCCACGCAGTTCCCAGGTGTCGTCTTCCGGGCTGTATCCCTTCCACCGTACGAGGAAGTGGGGTCGTCCACGAATGTTCCGGGAGTCGAGGATGTCTTCAACTTCGTAGTGGTACTCGTCCTCGACCTCGACCGGGGGAGGGGGCTTGAGGCGTCGTTCAGGGAAAGGATCTGGGGGGTGTCGTTCCAGGAGGCGGACGTGGAATACCGGGTGCAGACCCTTTAGTCCTGGGGGGAGCTCGATCTTGTAGGCATGGGATGAGACCTTCTTCAATATTTTGAACGGGCCGAGACGCTTGTGATCGAGTTTTGGAGCTCGATCTTGTAGGCATGGGATGAGACCTTCTTCAATATTTTGAACGGGCCGAGACGCTTGTGATCGAGTTTTGGGGAGGGCCGGCGGGTGCGGAGATGTCGTCGATCTAACCATACCTTTGTCCTGGGGGTCCAGTCGGGGGTGTCTTCCCGTTTCCGGTCGGCGTGTTTCATGTAGGCCCGGTTCGCAGTGTCGATCTCTTCTCGGAGAAACTCGTGAAGGGATTGGAGATCCCGGGCGACCTCGTGGGCGGCGTGCGACGGGATGTGTCGATCTCTTCTCGGAGAAACTCGTGAAGGGATTGGAGATCCCGGGCGACCTCGTGGGCGGCGTGCGACGGGATGTCCCAGAGCAAGAGTGTCAGTTGAGGGTGGTATCCCTTGTTGGCAAAGAAGGGTGATACCCCGGTGGCAGAGTGTGGCGTGTTGTTGTAGGTGAACTCGGCCAGGGGGAGCTCGGCGCGCCAGTCGTCCTGCAAGTAGTTGACGTACAGCCGGAGGTACTGCTCGAGGGACTGGTTGACCCTTTCAGTTTGGCCATCGGTTTCGGGGTGGTAGGCGGTAGAGAGGTTAGTCTTTACTTCAAGTGCCTTACACAGGGAAGTCCAAAACTTGGACACGAAGAGAGGGCCACGGTCGGAGACGATGTCGTCCGGGAGTCCATGTTTGGCAAAGACGTGCTCGAGGAACAGCCGGGCGAAGTCCAGGGCGGTATCCGTGGTGTGGCAGGGTAGGAAGATGCCCTGTTTGGTTAGCCTGCACACAACGACGAGAATAGCATCGAACCCTTCAGATTCCGGGAGTTCGACAATGTGGTCCAGAGATATGGAGGACCAGAGGCGTCGCCCGACCAGCAGGGGTTTCAGGAGTCCGTATGGTTGGTGTCAGGGGACCTTGGCCTGGAGGCAGGGCTCGCATGATCGAATGTAACGGGTCACGTCCTTCTTCAACCCTGGCCAAAAGTAAGTCCGGGAGATGAGCTGGAGGGTCTTACGTATTCCAGGATGTCCCCAGAGCTTGTGGTCGTGGTGTTGACAGAGGACGTCGTAGCGAAGTCGGGCGTAATCCAGAACGTAGATGCGGCCGTCCCGGAGGAGGAGTTTTTTGTCGGGGGACAGGGAGAAGGCGGGGTCCCGGTCGGTTCCATTGGGGGGTTTGCGGGGGTCGTGGTCGGTGAAGTACTTGTCTCGGGGGTTGCGGCGGATCTGACTCAGGGTCCCTTCCTCGTTTAAAATCAGTAAGGCATTCAAATGTTCAGGAGGGATCACCACGCGATGATTGAACGCGTTGCGTTCCGCCTCAAATGACTTCTTGGGGTAGACGTCCGGTCGACGGGTGAGGGCATTGGGCTTGGCGCCAAGTCGTCCCGGGCAGTACTGGATCGTGAAGTCGTATTCCAAGAGGATCTCGGACCATCGGGCCTGTCGTCAACTGAGTTGCTTGGTCGTGGTGAAGTACTGCAGGTTATTATGATCTGAATAGACCTGGATCCGGTGCCGGGCTCCCTCGAGGTAGGCCCGCCATTGCTTGAAGGCTTCGACAATGGCGAGGAGTTCCTTGTCGTAAATGTCGTAGTTGAGCTCGGCGTCGATCATGGACCGGGTGTAGAAAGCGACTGGCCGGGGCTCCCCACCGTCAGACTCCATCTGTGAGAGGATCCCGGCGATGGCGTAGTCGGACGCGTCACATTCCAGGATGATCGGGAGGGCCGGGCCGTAGTGCCGGAGTACCAGGGCGACTGTGAAAGCCTCCTTGAGCAGGTTAAAGACGCTCTGGCACTTACTGTCCCAGTTCCAGGCGATGTCCTTATGCGTGAGCCGGTTGAGGGGTTTCGTGATCCCGGAGTAGTTGTCTATAAACCTCCGGTAGAAGTTAGCGAAACCCAGGAAGGACTGTACTTCCTTCACGTTCCGGGGCTGCGGCCAGTTGACGATGGCCTCGACCTTGTGGGGATCCATGCGGACGCCATTCGGGAATACGATGACGCCAAGATACTCAACCTCTTCCATGTGGAACGAACACTTCTCGGGCTTGGCGTGGAGATTGTGCTCCCGGAGGCGTTCGAGGACTTGCCGGACATGCTCCTGGTGGTCTTCCTTCGAGTCGGAGTAGATGAGTATGTCGTCCAGGTAGACTATCACGAAGACGTCGCTTATGTCGTGGAAGATGTCGTTCATGAAGTATTGGAACGTGGCGGTGGAGTTAGTCATTCCGAAAGGCATTACAAGGTACTCAAACAGACCATACCGCGTGCGGAACGCGGTTTTCCACTCATGTCCTGGGGCGATGCGAACGTTGTTGTAACCGGAGCGGAGGTCGATCTTCGTGTAGACCTTGGTGCTGCGGAGTCGATCGACCAGGTTGCCGATGAGCGGGAGCGGGTAGCGGTTCTTCTTGGTGATCTTATTGAGTTCCCGGTAGTTGACGCAGAGTCGGAGCGAGCCGTCCTTCTTCTTGGTGAATAGAACCGGGGCTCCGGCGGCGGAGGCGGAGGGTCGGATGAATCCCTTACTGAGCATTTCGTCGAGGTAGCCCTTGAGGGCCCGGAGCTCGACCTCCGACATGTTGTACACCTTGCCGAAAGGGGGGGCGACTCCTTCCTCGAGGTCGATTGTATGGTCGTAGGGACGATGAGGGGGAATCTCCTTGGCGTCTCCTTCGGAGAATACGTCAGCGAACTCATGGTACTCCGGGGGAACTACTTCTCGGAGGATCTGCTCCTCGGTTTTCTTCTCTGGGGGAATAGCGTCTCCTCGTAGGTGCTCTTCGGGGGAACTACTTCTCGGAGGATCTGCTCCTCGGTTTTCTTCTCTGGGGGAATAGCGTCTCCTCGTAGGTGCTCTTCCGGGAGAGATGGCGAGGTGTGTAGCTGGAACGTGGGAGTTCCATCCTTCATGAGGTGGGCGAAGGGGGCGGCTCCAATGATCCTGATGTTGAGTGTGTCCAGGTCGATTGGGGTCGCGGGTGTGTTGGCTGGGGCGGGTTTGAGGTGTGTCTGAGACCGGCCCAGGTAGTTCGGCCCTTTGTACTTGTTCCGAGGAATGTTTGGGGGTCAATCAGGGACCTTGCGGACTCGGCCGGATGTGGGCGAGGGCGTGGGTGGCGTACGTGGGGAGGGCGCGGCTGTCGTACCGGGGGTGTCGGGCACTGGGTCGCTCCCTAGGGCCCGGAGGTGCACGGCGGTTGAGGGGTGGTCTTCGGGTTCCGGGAAGGTCATGGTGAGCGTCCTCCAGTTGATATCGGGGTTCGTGTCACGCAGCCAAGGTAGTCCCAGCACCATCGGGGTCGATTTGTGAAGTCGTGTGACCAGGAACTCGGAGGTGAACTTGTAGTTGTTATCCAGGGTCACGCGTCCCGAATGGGACCTTTGGATGGGGCCGGAGGAGGAGGGGGTGCCGTCGAGGCGTTGAAGGTGGAGGGGCTGGTCGAGGGAGTCGTGGGGGAGGTTGAGGGCGTTGCTGATGAGAACCCCGGTGGCTCCGCTGTCGATGAGGGCCGAGACTGGTCCTGGGGCGCTGTCCAGCCTGGCATTGATGACGAAGGATTGGGATGAACGGGACTGGAGTCCGGGGGGTGGTGGAGGCCCGTCCTTCGGGATAGGGTCCAGAGAGTGGGGGATGTCGAAGGGGAGTTGCTGGTCGTCGGGCGTCGGGTCCCGGGTCAGTCGAAGGGTGAGATGTCGCCAATCAATGCGGGGATTGGTGTCTCGGAGCCACGGGAGCCCTAGGACCAGGGGTGCAGAAGGGTGGAGTTTGGTTATCAACATCCGGAGGGTGTGAGTCTGTCCGTTGGCGAAGGTAACGGGCATACGCACAAAATGAGTGATGTCCCCCACCGTAGAGGCGTCGCCGTCGAAGAGGCAGAGCTGTACCGGGACCGGGAGTTGCTGAGCGGGTTCCGGGGCAAGGGTAGACCATGCTTCGTCGATGAAGTTGTCGGTGGCGCCACTGTCAACGAGGGTGTTGAGGGAGGTTCCGGAGGGGATGAGGCGGGTTTTGAGGAGGAGGGAGTGCGAAGAGTGGGAGGGTAGATAAGCAGTGAGGGTGTCCTGTATGAGTGTCGTAGAGCGAAGATGTGAGACCGGGGCGGAGAAGACGTCGGGGTCGATTCCGCGATTTAGGGCGTCTTCCGGGTCTAAATCGCCGGGTCGTTTTCCAAATACTCGTAGGTGGCGTCCTCCCCTTCGAAGGTCCAGGTGGCATGTCCCATGACCTGTCGTTTGGGGCACTCGGAGATGAAATGGTCTTTCTCACCACAGAGTATGCAGGCACCCTCCCTTCTCCGTCGTTCCTGCACATCCGTCGGGACTTCGATCTAGGGTCATCCCTTCTTTTGAAGCCGGTTGGCCCGGAGGGCCTCCTCGTCCCGTTTGTCATCGAGGTCGAAGTCTTCGGGGTCTTCCGAGGGTTCCTCGGGGCTTGGCGTGTTGCCCGGGTCGGGGGCAGCCACGGCGGCGTTGAGTTCTGGGGCTGCCCCCAGGTCTCGAAGGTACTAGGAACGGAATTAGCCCTGCGACGAGTTGACAAGCCTACTGTGCGGGCAGCGAGTTGGTCAAAAAGGCCTCCAGTCGGGTTGAGGGACCGTAATATGGCTGAGGTGTTCTGCCGTTCTTCCCGTTGTTGTTGCTCTCGAAGAGGCCTCCAGTCGGGTTGAGGGACCGTAATATGGCTGAGGCGTTCTGCCGTTCTTCCCGTTGTCGTTGCTCCGGAGTGGGGACCGTGGGGGCTGCCGGGACTGCTGGGGCCGGTTCTGGGGGTTCCCGTCGAATGTGAATCGAGCGACCTGGGTCCGCGGGGTCGTTGAGGGGCCGAGGGGAGGGGGACGCGTAGACTTCGTCGAGCAGTTGCTGTAATTCTTCCCGGAGGATCGTATTGCGCCTATACTTTACCATGGTTTGCTCCGGGAGTTCTCCTCGCGTGAGGCGATCCCCGAATTCGACCAGGCAGTGAGCCCATTCCTCCGGAGTGCCTTCGAAGTTGTCGTGTCCGAATTCCACGAGCAGCGTCCTTGTCCGTTGCGTGAAGTCCTCCGGTGAGATCCTGAGGGAGCGGAGTACCGCGTCCCATTGCCGTTCATACTCCTCGAGGCGTCGTCGTCCCATTGGCGAGGGAGGGGTTCGAGCGGGTGGGGCGGCGGCCGGGTAATGACGAGGGGGGTAGTCGGGGTAGGGGGGTCCTCGGGGTTCTCGGGGTTGGGGGACGGGGCGCTGATAACCGTAGTAGGGGGTGGGTGCAAAGGGGCCCTCGCTGGGGGGAATCGGGCGAGGTCCACTGGGTACAGGTGGGGTCTCCGGCAGGCCCCCGGGGATGCTCCGGTACGAGGGGACCTCCACGGGTCGTGCCATGGCTAAGTTGGGCGGAGGGGCCCAGCTGGCTGAGGGCCCCAGGTCGTAGAGGGACGGGTCGGGGGCCCAGTGGCGGTGGAGGTATTGAGGTTCGTACGGGAGAGGTGGGTAGACGGGGCGGGGGGTCTGCGTGGAGTAGTGATCGGGTACCGGGCATCCGTAAGGGTCGGTCTGGTACCCCGTGGGGTAGTAAGTGTGAGTATACGTAGCCATCAAGAACGGTGTAAGGAGGGAGTCTTGATATTATGTCAGGTTCCGCTGAGTCAGGGGCTTTCCAGGAAAGCAACACCCTTACAATGCGGACTTGACCTACGAATACTCGGGTGTCTGGAACTCCGGGGCTAGGACTCCGGGGCTCAAGACGAGGACAGGGGTAATCCCGGGAGAGGGGACTAGAGTCCGGGGGTTTTGGGTTGGAGGTAACTGAGAGTTAGAGGGGGTCGAGTCGTGAACCGGAGGTTCTAAGACGAGACCAAGTTAGTAAATCAAGAGTTGCAAAGTGCGTACCAAAACTTAGAGCACGCGAATACTTAGGCGTGCCAGTCGAAGCGTACCAATCAAGGCGTACCAGTCAAGCAAAGGGCACGCAATAACCAAAGTAATATCAAGACTAGCGAATACAGCGGAGAACTACACTATAAGTACTACGGATTGTGTCTCGGGATTCCGGGGTGTCTGGGATGAGTTCCGGGGGTCATTGAGTAGCGGCCAGGGACTGTATACCGGGATCGCGCATGTGGGGACGCGCGATCAATTGGCGCAGAGAGAGTCGTGATGCGTGGGGCGTGATGCGTGATGGTCGGATGTGAGCCGCGTGATCTGATTGTTGATGGCGGTTGATCCTGGGGTCCGTGATGCAGGGGTCCTGGGGGGCTGGCTGATGGCGATTGTTGATGGCTGATGGTGGTCATTGATGTGTGTGATGGCAGCGTCGGCAGCTGTGGGGGCGGGGTGCGCTGTGGGATTGGTGGAAGAGGTTCCCGGGCGGGGCTCCGGGGGTGTCCCGGGGAGGTTCCGGGAGGGAGGGGTCATGACATTATATTCAGTGATAGCTTTTCAATAGAGGCCAGGCCATGCAAAAACATATGCAAGATGCTTGTGCACCATTGTTTTTAAGAGGTAGTGATGAGCTCTCATCATGGCTGGCTACAAATAGCATCAATACCAGCACCTCACATTAGTCCACTGATACCACCAGGAGCAGCATGCTTTTGCACTTCTGGCACTAATTTTTGCATATTTTTACACTAATAACTCGCAGCTACAGCCTCCAATTACTCCAGGACCACTTTCTATAGCACCATTGTTGACATCTTGCCACACCTTGCTACTTGCACACCATGGCTATATCTTGACATGGACACTTGGTATCAATCAATCTGGAATGATGCTCTTAGCTGGTGGCAGTGCTTATAGAATGGAATGATGAAGTATTTTTATGACAAATAGCTGACTGTATGATTGTGAATCTTTTTACCATATAGTTTAATTCATGGCATTTACTTATATTCTTACCAGTTCACTGCCTTTTTGTAGCCTCTGTAGTGTAGTATCCTATATGGCTCTAGCCACATAGCCTTTAGTTAGTAGACTTAGTCAAAATTATATTATATTTATTATAATATAATTTTATTTATATTATTATAAATACTTAGCTATATGCTGCTAAATAAACAGCCTATTTTGTGTTTATACTACATAGTCAATAGATCAGACTGGTTTGATTCTGTGCAGTGTGAACTTTAAGCTTTTATATAATTGTAACTTCATTACATTTTTTTGAATTCGCCAGCTAAGATTTATTGCCTAGCATTTGACATTAGTTGCAGAATTTTTTGACAGAACTCTATCAGCTTCTCGAGCTTCTTGCACAGCCACACCATGCAAATCTTAGATAAGAGATTAATGAGTAACCCTGTACCTATAGTCACCACAGACAGTGGGCACAATACTCATGATCTATGGAGTGACCCCAGTAAACACACAGAATGTGCAGACATTCATTGTGGGCCAGTGATAGGACCCCATACAGGATCAGCGCATCAACGGCAGGCTACAGCAACACGGCACAGGCTCAGGATACCTTAGCGCTGATAGGACCCCATACAGGATCAGCGCATCAACGGCAGGCTACAGCAACACGGCACAGGCTCAGGATACCTTAGCGCGCGCTAATTATCCAATTTTGGCAATATTTGATGGCTGCGTATGGCAAGAAGCAGATCTGATCAGTGATAGCGCTGACGGCAGCAAGAATGACAACTGACAGATGGCATCAGTCACTGACAACAGCGCTTAGGGAGAAGCCTGATGATCTATCAAAAACTGACGGACAGCTTGGCGTTTGACCTTGGCATCTGACACCGCTTAGCGCCTCGATCTGGCGCCTGACATCGCTTAGGTGCTCTGACAGACAGAAGGGTGATGGATTGATGGTTTAGCACCGTGATCTGCCGCCTGGTGTCGCTAAGGGTCTTGAATGGACGGTAGGGATCTGAAACCGTTGGAGCTACCCCTATGAAATTTTCCAGTTTACCGCACTTTGGCAATGGTTGGTCACTGGCGATGGTGAACTCCTTGTAGTATATAAAGTACTTACTGACTTGTACATACCCATTGAATAATAGACCAGAGTTCACTACTCCCCTTACTTCAGCCTCCCTTACGCTCAAGAGCTCATTTACGGTCGGCAACGTTGAACTCATCGGCAGTTACAGACGCTCGCCAACACTCGACACATTCGCGTCTTGCAGCTACGGCAGGCATTATCAACGCTTAGACCTCGCTAAGCTTACCGGGTTCTTGCCGCTTACCTTTGCCGTGTCCACTTACCACTTCCTTCCTAGGCGCTTTACCTTAGCGCTTGACACTTGCCGACTTCGTTACCGACTTTACCCTATTTTCATAGGTGCGTTCTCTGGGACCTGCCCGGGACTCCTCACATCACTTATAGCGCGCCCAACGCAAGTTTTCAGTACGGTAACACTATTGTTATATTTGTTACTGACCAAACTTTGGGCGTCATCACCAGGCAGGGTCCAAGGCTTGAGATTAAAGTCAGAGTTCTGACCTTTCTAGGAATGAGAATGAGGCCCAAAGAGCTAAGAGCTTGTTTTATAAGGGCCAGCAATGGCTGCAAAACAAAATGCCAGAGGAATTAACTCCCTCAATTATGCAGCTGCCAGAAAAACCTCAATGGTCTAGCTGACTAGCTTTCAAAGGGCCTCCTGACAAGGTCAGGCAGTTGACAGGTGCTCCAGACACTTTAGGAGTCATCGACTCATTGGTATGGGCTGGAAAATATATGTCTTTAAACTGGAATACTGGGGCCAGACAGGCCATGGTGAGCTCAATACCTACCAGGATAGTGGAAGCCTGCATAGAGAAGGTTCCAGAGGAGGCTGTGACCCATGAAGCAGAAACTGCAGAAAATTGCTTCCTATGCACTCCCATCATAAAAGAGGTCAAGGAGGATAATGACCTCTCAGAGGAGGCTCCTGAGTCCTCTATAAACAATGATGCCAGAGCAGAGGAACAGCAGTTGAAAACTGCTTACACCATGTGCTTGCAGATGTTCTGGGATTTACACTCAAAAGTGATAAAATACACCACCCAGACATGACTAGAGCGATATGCTTTAGTGCATATAGTAGCACTTAGGCAGCAAGGGCACACAAAGTGCCCATTGTATTCAGTACTAAATATACTGATTTGATAATGAGAGTTCTGTCATTGGAACTCCAGATGTATTTGCAGTATAAAGCTGCAAAGCAATCAGGAGTATTGATCCTCTGGAGCCACATGTCTGAGAAATGTCCAGCATGTTGGAATCAAGACATCAGAATCAAGCTAGTGGAGACACTAGCATGGGCACAAGAAGTGTTTGAAGCAAACTCAGTAAGTATGTTTTATATTCTAGCAGGACAAGGGAGCCCCTTTACTTGTATAACCAAAATCCTAGAACAGATACTTCAGGTCTGGTGATAGGACCCCACACAGGCTAGGTGCATCAACAGCAGGCTCGGCATTGGCTCCAGAAATCTTGCTGCATTTGTTCCAAACTTGGCACATACATTTTATCCATTTTAAGCCATTCCTGATGGCCACAAGCGACAAGCAACATACCTGATCAGTGATAGCACTGATGGCAGCAGAAATGACAAGTGACAGTGGGCATTACACCGTCAGCAAGCATTGACAGATAGCATCACTCAGGCAGCATGTGGTCTCACTAGCCAGCAGCAGCACTTACGAGTTAGAATTATGGTATTTCTCTGTGACTGACAGCTTGGCATTTCACCTTGGCACCTGGCATCACCTAGTGCCTTCTCATTATTTGGACAGACAGTATTCTCGTTAACTTCTCAGTATTTAATTTAATACACGGCGACTACTTACATTCTTTTTAGTTTGCCACTGATGACGCCCAAATTGAGCTGGAGTGCTGCGTGGACTATCACTAGTGCAGCTACTTAGCTGATATAGCTTTGGGCGTGCTAAGTGTGTGTGAGAGTCCCGGACAGGTCCCAGAGAACACACGGTAGGCAAGAGGTTGGTGGCAAGGAAAGTAGGTGATTGGAGGCACTTGCGTAAGGCTCCAAAATGTGGCTACAGGGCACTAAAAGTCGCTAAGGAGAAGTGCTAAGAGCATGGGAAAGTCACTAAGGAAGGCGCTAAGAGGTGCAGGAAAGGGTCGCTAAGAGGCGCTAAGTGTTAGCACCTAGAATGTGATAATAAAAGGATGAGATTGCTTAGCAGATCTAAGCACAAAAGCCAAGCCGTAGTTGCAAGGCGCTAGAGAGAGAGAGATAGAAAACTAGAGCAGAGTCCTCTTGCTTGACATGGTCAACAAGAGGTAGTCTGTTGCGTATGGAGACCAAAATGTTGGGATACGATCCCTACTACCAAATTGATTCCCTCTACTACTAACAAAAAGTAAGTATTTATAGTAAAGAAAGTTAGCTGATGCTAAGAGGTTAAGCGCCGCTAGAAGGTGGTGAACTGATAAAAATGTAAGTAAATGTGGTGAATTGAATTGTATAGTAAAAAGGTCCATAATAATACTGTCATGGAAATACTTCATCATTTCCTCTTGTAAGCGCTGCCACTGACTAAGAGCATTATGCCAGATTGACTGATGCCAAGTGTCTGTGTAAATGTATAGCCTTGAAGTGCAAGTGGCAAGGTGTGGCGAGGTGTCAATAGTGGTGCAAAGAATAAGTGGTGCCATAAAAAGTGGTCTGAGAGTAATTGGAGTCTGTAGCTGCGAGTTATTAGTGTAAAAATATGAGAAAAATAGCGCTGGAAGCACTAGGGCGTGGCGCTTCTGGTGGTACTAGTGGGCCAATGTGAGGTGTGGGTATTGGTGCTATCTGTAGCCAGCCACGATGCAGGCTCATCACCGCTCCTTGGCAACGCTTAGCCACTTAGTGACGGTGAACTCATCTTCACTATAAATATTTACCATTGTCATTAGTTAGAACAGAACAGAGTACCCCCACTTTACACCCCTCAGTTCACTCTACAGTTCAGATTTCTCTTGAGCTGACTAAGTACATAGTCGCCAATTGTCTGGACACTTTTAGCCTGCTTGCCGCAGTTATGCTTATGGAACCTACACGCCTTGCACTTATGGCAGGCATCACGCAGCTTAGTCGTCGCTAAGCCTCTAGTTTCCTTCCCATGTCCTCTTGCCGCATTTAACCGTGTTCATCTTTCTATCTTTTTAGGTGCACTTCGTCATTGGCGCAACTTCCTTACCGCA
Organism: Macrolepiota albuminosa; assembly: GCA_027475525.1. Lineage (NCBI taxonomy): Eukaryota > Fungi > Basidiomycota > Agaricomycetes > Agaricales > Agaricaceae > Macrolepiota > Macrolepiota albuminosa. Next base: position 694,255 of record JAMWFC010000056.1, on the reverse strand, counting down.
TTTCCTTGCTGACTATCATTACCGGTGATAATGCCCAAAAGTAGATCAGTAGCAGATATGGTTTACGGCTACTGACCTGTGTAACAATGCATACGGCGTGCTAAGATTGAGGGAGTCCTGGGCAGTTCTCAGAGAACAAGTCAGACAAAGAGTTAAACAGCAGAATTTGGTAGAAGTTGGTAACGATAGTTGGCAGGAAAATGCGGTAAGGAAGTTGCACCAATGACGAACTGTGCCTAAAAAGGTAGGAAGATGAACACAGTTAAATGCAGCAAGAGGACACAGGAAGGGAACTAGAAGCTTAGTGACAACTAAGCTGTGTGATGTCTGCCATAAGTGCAAGGCACATAGGTTCCATAAGCATAACTGTGGCAAGCAGGCTAAGAGTGTTCAGACAATTGGTGACTATATACTTAGTCAGCTCAAGAAAAATCTGAACCGTAGAGTGAACTGAGGAGCATAAAGTGGGGTACTCTGTTCTGTTCTAACTAATGACAATGGTAAATATTTATAGTTAAGATGAGTTCACTGTCGCTAAGCAGCTAAGCATCGCCGAGAAGCAGCAAACTGAAAAGAATGTAAGTAGTCGCCGTGTATTAAACTAAATACTGAGAAGTTAATGAGAATGCTGTCTGTCCAAATAACAAGAAGGTGCTAGGTGATGCCAGACACCAAGGTGAAACGCCAAGCTGTCAGTTATGGGAAAATACCATCATTTTAACTTGTAAGCGCTGCCGCTGGCTAGTGAGACCATGTGCTGCCTAAGTGATGCCATCTGTCAATGCTTGCCAATGGCGTGTTGCCTGCTGTCACTTGTTATTCCTGCTGCCATCGGTGCTATCACTGATTGGGTACATCTCTTGTCATGCATGGCCATCGGAAATGGCTTAAAATGGATAAAACGCATGTGCCAAGTTTGGAATGAGTGCAGCAAGGTTTCTGGAGCCGATGCCAAGCCTGCTGTTGATGCGCCTAACCTGTGTGGAGTTCTATCACTGGCTTCTATCCAATCCTGCCGTTTAGCTCTTTTTCTAACTTGTTATTTGGGAACTGCCTGGGACTCCCTCAATCTTAGCATGCTTAATGCATTTTTTACATAGGTCAGTAGCCGTAAACCGTATCTGCTACTGATCTACTTTTGGGCATCATCACTGGATAAGCAAGCCAGTATGGCTTTCAAGGTAGAGAGCAAGGCATCTATAATGCCATGTATGCCAATGGCAGAGTCGTTGAGCAACCAAGTCACTTATCAATGAATGTGCAACAAAGACCTCAGAACTAAGGGATATTCTCTTATTAATGATCAGGACATCATATTCGAAGGCACTAAGCCCATTGACAAGATGTGTCATTGATTTATGATGCAGAGCCAGGAGAATTAATCTTCTTCAAAATCAGAGTGGTACAACAATCATGATCAAGAAGACTTCCTTAATCAAGATGATGCTACAAGATATGATATTTCTGGTAGATGCCAGAATGAGCACTTTAGATCAACTCTCTGAGAAGAAAGCAACTATGCCTTTAGTTGCAGAGGCTCAGGATGTTTGCTGCAGAGTGGATGAAGGAAATCACTTCCCTAAGCTGCTGACCTAGCAACTAGATTTTCAGGCCAATGAGAGACCATACACAGGCATCACAAAGCTATGCATGACTACCTTCATCAAGTAGTTAATGACATCTTAGGAGTAACCTTATGGTTATCAGAAGAAGTGAAGCTGCATAAAGCAAACAGCAGGCACATTTGAGCCTACTCTGGTGCATCTAAGTTCAGTGACCTGAAAGACTAGGCAATAGATGTGTACACCCATCTCACCATGTGTTTATATAGTGGAGACCATATAGAATAAGAACAAATTTTTGTTCTGCCTGAGTTCTTAGCCAAAGAGGCCATGAGTTAATTCCAATAAGCAGTATTGCATGTCAATTGAGTTCAGTACAACTAGATGTTTAAGGGAGTCCTCACAAGACTATACAATTAATTCATACACCCCTTGATGTTGCAGGACACATGGTATGACTTCCAGTCTGCTAAGTACATCAAGAAGCTGGGTGTGCAAGAGTTCTATGATATTCTTAATAATCATGCCCAGAATATGGCAGTATATCTGGATGAGTACACTATGCTCAAACTGTTCTTAAATGATATTTCAGCAGACATGCACTGCTATCTGATTTGTAAAGACAGACTGTCTGCAGAGGTCAACAATGTTGAGGAGTTTGTGGCATATGCTATAAGATATGAGCAGTCTCTTAAGGCTACTAACTACTATAAGCATTGTAGTAGCCATAAAGGAGGAAGCAGACAATCTACACCTGCTATAATACCTCTGCAAGGTCAGCACATAGGGATCTTCTTGGCCAAAAAGGCCAATATGGACTGCAACTGCAATATGTGGTTTGTAGTATACCAAGCCCCAGCTAGAAATCAAGGATGCAGCCATTCATGACTGAAGTGGGCTCCAGACAGAGAATGTTGATAGGCTTCTACTTAGGCTGAGTGCATCAAAGGATACTATAGGCCTACCAATATTTGACATACTGAAGACTCTAGCAACCTTCTTAGATACAGAACATTTCTGGCCTTGGTGCTCTGTTACAGGTTTTTACTTATCAGTCCCAACCACTATTTATCAGTCTTTCAGCACACACTATTCATTGACTTCAAGGATTTAGGAGGCTTAGAACTTATAGTGCTAGCATGATGACAGAGAGGTAACTCTGACCAAACTCCAATCAATTCCAAAAAGAAGTTAGCATTAGGTGCTGCTATTTGATGAGGCACCTCAATCAGAAGTCTAAAGAATCAATAACAATGGCACAGGATATACTCAAGCCCAATATTTCAACCTATCAGAAAATGATACAATGTTTAGCACTGATATTAGTGCTCATAGCATTTGTCAAGGATTTTCTAACCATATCCCAGAGTGGCCTGGCCAATCAGATTTACATTAAAAAGTAAGCAGACTTGTATAATTCTAAGTAGTTTTAGAGTTACTGTGGCCAATAGGCTATAATATCATTGGTTGCTGTCATCTATATGCTGCAGGTTGTCATTGACAGATTGCTGTTAGCTGAAACTACAAGGAGAGATGCTAATTGGTAGCGCCATTGATAGGCTTCTACTTGGGCTAAGTGCATCAAGGGACATTAGCTTACTAACATTCAACATACTAGAGATTCTAGTGATCTTCTTAGACTCAGAATATCTCTGGCTTTGGCACTCTGCTACAGACTTTACTTATTAGTCTTATCCAACATTTATCAGCCCTTCAGCACACACTATCCATTGACTTCAAGAATTTAGAAGTGTCACGACCCCTCCCTTCCGGGCCCACCCCGGGACACCCCCGGAACACCATCCAGGACCCTCCCTCCGACCCCACAGGACACGCCCCGCCATCACGACCGCCAACACCGCCATCATGCGCATCAAGGACCGCCATCAGCCACCACCAGCCCCGATCAACGATCGGATCACGCGACTCGTTACACCGCCATCATGCGCATCAAGGACCGCCATCAGCCACCACCAGCCCCGATCAACGATCGGATCACGCGACTCGTTCCCAGCCATCACGCATCACGCATCACGACTCCCCCCGCGTCAATTGATCGTGCGCCCCACATGCGCGATCCCGGTATACAGTCCCTGCCCGCTACTCAATGACTCCCGGAACCCATCCCAGACACCCCAGAATCCCGAGACCCGGTCCCGTAGTACTTATAGTGTAGCTCCCTGTTGTATTCGGTAGTCTTGATATTACATACACTGTTACTTTGGTTATTGCGTGCCCTTTTGCTCGACTGGTACACCTTGATTGGTACGCTTCGACTGGCACGCCTAAGTATTTACTTTGGTTATTGCGTGCCCTTTTGCTCGACTGGTACACCTTGATTGGTACGCTTCGACTGGCACGCCTAAGTATTTGCGTGCTCTAAGTTTTGGTACGCACTTCGCGACTCTTGATTTACTAACTTGGTCTCGTCTTAGAACCTCCGGTTCACGACTCAACCCCCTCTAACCTCAGTTACCTCCAACCCAAAACCCCCGGACTCTAGTCCCCTATCCCGGGATTACCCCCGTCCTCGTCTTGAACCCTGGAGTCCTAGCCCCGGAGTTCCAGACACCCGAGTATTCGTAGGTCAAGTCCGCATTGTAAGGGCGTTGCTTTCCCGGAAAGCCCCCGACTCAGCGGAACCTGACATAATATCAAGACTCCCTCCTTACACCGTTCTTGATGGCTACATATACTCACACTTACTACCCCATGGGGTATCAGACCGACCCTTACGGATGCCCAGTACCCGATCACTACTCCGCGCAGACCCCCCGCCCCGTCTACCCACCTCTCCCGTACAAACCTCAATATCTCCACCGCCACTGGGCCCCCAACCCGTCCCTCTACGACCTGGGGCCCTCAGCCAGCTGGGCCCCTCCGCCCAACTTAGCCATGGCAACTGGGCCCCCAACCCGTCCCTCTACGACCTGGGGCCCTCAGCCAGCTGGGCCCCTCCGCCCAACTTAGCCATGGCACGACCCGTGGAGGTCCCCTCGTACCGGAGCATCCCCGGGGGCCTGCCGGAGACCCCACCTGTACCCAGTGGACCTCGCCCGATTCCCCCCAGCAAGGGCCCCTTTGCACCTACCCCCTACTACGGTTATCAGCGCCCCGTCCCCCAACCCTGAGGACCCCCCTACCCCGACTACCCCCCTCGTCATTACCCGGCCGCCGCTCCACCTGCTCGAACCCCTCCCTCGCCAATGGGACGACGACGCCTCAAGGAGTATGAACGGCAACGGGACGCGGTACTCCGCTCCCTCAGGATCTCACCGGAGGACTTTGCGCAACGGACAAGGACGCTGCTAGTGGAATTCGGACACGACAACTTTGAAGGCACTCCGGAGGAATGGGCTCATTGCCTGGTCAAATTCGGGGATCGCCTCACGTGAGGAAAACTCCCGGAGCAAACCATGGTAAAGTATAGGCGCAATATGATCCTCCGGGAAGAATTACAGCAACTGCTCGACGAAGTCCACCGGAGCAAACCATGGTAAAGTATAGGCGCAATATGATCCTCCGGGAAGAATTACAGCAACTGCTCGACGAAGTCCATGCGTCCCCCTCCCCTCAGCCCCTCAACGACCCTGCGGACCCAGGTCGCTCGATTCACATTTGACAGGAACCCCCAGAACCGGCCCCAGCAGTCCCGGCAGCCCCCACGGTCCCCACTCCAGAGCAACAACAACAGGAGGAACGGCAGAACGCCTCAGCCATATTACGGTCCCTCAACCTAACTGGAGGCCTTTTCGACCAACCCGCTGCCCGCATGGTAGGCTTGTCAACTCGTTGCAGGGCTAATTCCGTTCCTAGTACCTTCGAGACCTGGAGGCAGCCCCAGAGACCCCTGGAACCCCTCCCGTGAACAGACAATGCCCGACCCCTGGCCCCGGCGAACCCCGGCAGACCCCGCGCGGACACCCCTAGCACGGACGACACGCTGTGCTACATCGACGAGCTTACGCATGGCAACAACGAACCACGTCCCGCGCCCGCGCCCGTCCCGGTACCTCCCCCTACGTCAGCCCCGGTCCCTCCGGAATGCAACTTCCGCCACGATCCGCCACCCCACTTCAACCTACAAAACCCCCCGCGACCCCCGATACAAGCACAACCCTCCCGGGTTGAACGTCCCCCGCGCAACCCAGTACCCGACCCAGCACCCGACCCCCCTCCACCCGACCCGACACCGCCGAACCCTCCCCGACCACCTCCGCCACCCTCAGCCAAACCTTGAGGACGACTCCCAGGCCCTCCACCTCCGCCACTCCCTGCGTGGAGACCCGGGCCCCCTCCTGGCAGGAACGAACCCGAGGACGACTCCCAGGCCCTCCACCTCCGCCACTCCCTGCGTGGAGACCCGGGCCCCCTCCTGGCAGGAACGAACCCCCTTGGGACAACGGGCCTCCCGGGCGTGGACCCCCAGGTGAGCCACCCGGAGGAGGACCTCCCGGCGGGTGGGGTCCCACCCTTGGTGCTTTTCCTCCTCAAGGAGGGGGGGGTAATTACTACTACTACTATTACAATGCTGGCCCTCCTCCCCGCAACGCTGGCAGACTGGACAACGCTCACGATGCCCTCGCCCGCGAAGGACAATTGGACATCCAAAAGCCCAACGCTTTCACGGGCTGGGACCCCCGAAAATGGTGTACCTTCCTCACTCAGTGTCTCAATACATTTCAGGCAAAGCCGCTCACGTTTCAGGTTGACAGCTCCCAGGTGGCCTTTGCCGCATCATACCTCCAGGGGATCGCCTTCGATCACTACACGGCCCTCATCCAGTTCGACCCCAACAACCCGGCACTCGCTTGCTGGCAAGCCTTCGTCGACGAGTTCTCCGGGAAATTCGGGATATACGACACCGTGGCCGAGGCCGAGGACAACCTCTTCAACCTCCGGATGCGCTCGGAAGAGCGTTTCACCACCTTTATCGTACGTTTTGAGAAGGAAGCTTACGAAACAGGTTGGAACTACAGCGCCCTCCGGTACGCCCTCCGCCGCGCCCTGCCACAACGCATCAAGGACGTCCTCCGACTCGCCCCAAAACAACCCTCCTACGACGGATACAAGGCCCTCATCATGCAGATTGACCAACGCTACTGGGAAGACCGCAGCAAGTATTCGAATTCCCGACCCCCCTGGAACCCTAGAGGAGGACCCCCTTGGACCAACGCTACTGGGAAGACCGCAGCAAGTATTCGAATTCCCGACCCCCCTGGAACCCTAGAGGAGGACCCCCTTGGCCCTCCGGCGAAGCCCCCAACCCCCAAGGTCGAAACCCCAGTCCCCCCACGTTCTCTGGCGGCCGACCCCTGGTGAGTCGTGGCCCGCCCAATGCTAACCCTGGCAGCGGCGCCTGCCCCCAGGCCCAACTCAACGCCGCCGTGGCTGCCCCCAACCCGGGCGACGCGCCAAGCCCCGAGGAACCTCCGGAAGACCCCGAAGACCCCGAAGACTTCGACCTTGACGACAAACGGGACGAGGAGGCCCTCCAGGCCAACCGGCTTCAAAAGAAGGGACGACCCTGGATCGAAGTCCCGACGGATGTGCAGGAACGACGGAGAAGGGAGGGTGCCTGCATACTCTGTGGTGAGAAAGACCATTTCATCTCCGAGTGCCCCAAACGACAGGTCATGGGACGTGCCACCTGGACCTTCGAAGGGGAGGACGCCACCTACGAGTATTTGGAAAACGACCCGGCGATTTAGACCCGGAAGACGCCCTAAATCGCGGAATCGACCCCGACGTCTTCTCCGCCCCGGTCTCACACCTTTGCTCTACGGCACTCATACAGGACACCCTCACGGCTTACCTACCCTCCCACTCTTCGCACTCCCTCCTCCTCAAAACCCGCCTCACCCCCTCCGGAACTCCCCTCAACACCCTCGTCGACAGTGGCGCCACCGACAACTTCATCGATGAAGCATGGTCTACCCTCGCCCCGGAACCCGCCCAGCGACTCCCGGTCCTGGTACGGCTCTGCCTCTTCGACGGAGACGCCTCTACGGCAGGGGACATCACCCACTTCGTGCGTATGCCCATCACTTTCGCCAACGGACAGACTCACACCCCCCGGATGTTGGTGACCAAACTTCACCCTTCCGCACCCCTGGTCCTAGGGCTCCCGTGGCTCCGAGACACTAACCCCCGCATCGATTGGCGACACCTCACCCTTTGCCTGACCCGGGACCCGACCCCTGACGACCAGCAACTGACACTAACCCCCGCATCGATTGGCGACACCTCACCCTTTGCCTGACCCGGGACCCGACCCCTGACGACCAGCAACTCCCCTTTGACATCCCCCACTCCTCAAATCCAACCCCGAAGGACCCCCCAGACGAGCCTCCACCACCCCCTGGACTCCAGTCTTGTTCGTCCCGATCCTTCGTCATCAATGCCAGGCTGGACGGCGCCCCAGGGCCGATATCGGCCCTTATCGACAGCGGAGCCACCGGGGTTTTCATCAGCGACGCCTTCGACCTCCCCCACGACTTCCTCGACCAGCCCCTCCGCCTGCAACGCCTTGACGGCACCCCCTCCTCCTCTGGCCCCATCCAAAGGTCTCACTCGGGACGCGTGACCCTGGACAACAACTATGAGTTCACTTCCGACTTCCTGGTCACGCGACTTTACGAATCGACCCCGATGGTGCTGGGACTACCCTGGCTGCACGACACAAACCCCGACATCGATTGGAGGACGCTCACTATGACCTTCCCGGGACCCAAAGACCACCCCTCGACCGCCGTGCACCTCCGGGCTCTAGGAAGCGACCCGACGCCCGACACCCCCGGGATGACTGCCGCGCCCCCATGCATGCACCACCCCTGCCCATCCGAGACCGCAAGGCCCCCGATCGACCTCCAAACATTTCTCAGAACAAGTACAAGGGGCCGAACTACCCCTGCCGGTCTCAGACACACGTCACACCCGCTCTGGCCGATGATTCCGCGACACCGATCGACCCGAGCGCACTCGACATTAGGATCATTGGGGCCGCCCCCTTCGCCCGCCTCATGAGGGATGGAACTCCCACGTTTCAGCTGCACACCTCGCCTTCTCTCCCGGAAGAACACCTACGAGGGGACGCTATTCCCCCAGAACAGAAAACCGAGGAGCAAATCCTCTGAGAAGTAGTTCCCCCGGAGTATCACGAGTTCGCTGACGTATTCTCCGAAGGAGACGCCAAGGAGATCCTCCCTCACTGCCCCTATGATCACACCATCGACCTCGAGGAAGGAGCCACCTCCCCTTTCGGCAAGGTCTACAACATGTCAGAGGTTGAACTCCGGGCTCTCAAGGACTACCTCGACGAAATGCTCAGTAAGGGATTCATCCGACCCTCCGCCTCCACCGCCGGAGCCCCAGTTCTATTCGCCAAGAAGAAGGACGGCTTGCTCCGACTCTGTATCGACTACCGGGGACTCAATAAGATCACCAAGAAGAACCGCTACCCGCTCCTGCTCATCGGCGACCTGGTCAATCGACTCCGCAGCACCAAGGTCTACATGAAGATCGACCTCCGCTCCGGTTATAACAACGTCCGCATCGCCCCGGGACACGAGTGGAAAACTGCGTTCCGCACGCGGTATGGTCTGTTTGAGTACCTTGTGATGCCTTTCGGAATGACTAACTCCCCCGCCACGTTCCAATACTTCATGAACGACATCTTCCACGACATGAGCAACGTCTTCGTGATTGTCTACCTGGACGACATCCTCATCTATTCCGACTCGCCGGAGGATCACCAGAAGCATGTCCGGCAAGTCCTCGAACGCCTCCGGGAGCACAACCTCCACGCCAAGCCCGAGAAGTGTTCATTCCATATGGAAGAGGTTGAGTATCTTGGCGTCATCATATCCCCGAACGGCGTTCGCATGGACCCCCACAAGGTCGAGGCCATCGTCAACTGGCTGCAGCCCCAGAACGTCAAGGAAGTACAGTCTTTCTTGGGTTTCGCTAACTTCTACCGGAGGTTCATAGATAACTACTCCGGTATCATGAAACCCCTCAACCGGCTCACGCGCAAGGACGTGCTAACTTCTACCGGAGGTTCATAGATAACTACTCCGGTATCATGAAACCCCTCAACCGGCTCACGCGCAAGGACGTCGCCTGGAACTGGGACAGTAAGTGCCAGAGTGTCTTTAACCTGCTCAAGGAGGCTTTCACGACCGCCCCCGTACTCCGGCACTACGACCCGACCCTCCTGATTATCCTGGAATGCGACGCCTCCGACTACGCCATCGCTGGGATTCTCTCGCAGATGGAACCTGCCGGAGGGGAGCCCCGGCCAGTTGCCTTCTACACCCGGTCCATGACCAACGCCGAGCTCAACTACGACATCTACGACAAGGAACTCCTCGCCATCGTCGAAGCCTTCAAGCAATGGCGAGCCTACCTCGAGGGAGCCTGGCACCGGATTCAGGTCTACTCGGATCACAACAACCTGCAGTACTTCACCACGACCAAACAGCTTAGTCGACAGCAGGCCCGATGGTCCGAGGTGCTCTCAGAATACGACTTCACGATCCAGTACCGCCTGGGACGACTCGGAGCTAAACCCAACGTCCTCACCCGTCGACCGGATGTCTATCCCAAGAAGTCGTTCGAGGCGGAACGCAATGCGTTCAATCATCGCGTGGTGATCCCTCCTGAACATCTGAATGCCGTACTGATCTTAAACGACGAAGGAACCCTGAACCAGATCCGCCGCGCTCCCCGAGACAAATACTTCACCGATCACGACCCCCGAAACTCTTCCGACGAAACCGACTGGGACCCCGCCTTCTCCTTGTCCCCCGACGAAAAACTCCTCCTCTGGGACGGCCGCATCTACGTCCCGGATCACGCCCGACTCCGCTACGATGTCCTCCGTCAACACCACAATCACAAGCTCCGGGAACACCCTGGGATACGTAAGACTCTCCAGCTGATCTCCCAGACTTACTTTTGGCCAGGGTTGAAGAAGGACGTGACCCGCTACATTCGATCATGTGAACCCTGCCTCTGGGCCAAGGTCCCCCGACACTGACCATACGGACTCCTGAAACCCCTGCCAGTCGGACGACGCCCCTGGTCCTCCATATCCCTGGACCACATCGTCGAACTCCCGGAATCTGAAGGGTTCGATGCCATTCTCGTCGTTGTGTGTAGGCTAACCAAACAGGGCATCTTCCTACCCTGCCACACCACGGACACCGCCCTGGACTTCGCCCAGCTGTTCCTCAAGCATGTCTTCGCCAAACATGGACTCTCGGACGACATTGTCTCCGACCGTGGCCCTCTCTTCGTGTCCAAGTTTTGGACTTCCCTGTGTAAGGCACTTGAAGTAAAGACTAACCTCTCTACCGCCTACCACCCCGAAACCGACGGCCAAACCGAAAGGGTCAACCAGTCTCTCGAGCAGTACCTCCGACTGTACATCAACTACTTGCAGGACGACTGGCGCGCCGAGCTCCCCCTGGCCGAGTTCACCTACAACAACACGCCACACTCTGCCACCGGGGTATCCCCCTTCTTTGCCAACAAGGGATACCACCCTCGACTGACACTCTTGCTCTGGGACATCCCGTCGCACGCCGCCCATGAGGTCGCCCGGGATCTCCAATCCCTTCACGAGTTTCTCCAGGAAGAGATCGACACCGCGAACTGGGCCTACGTGAAATGCGCTGACCGGAAACGGGAAGACACCCCCGACTGGACCCCTGGGACAAAGGTATGGTTAGATCGACGCCACCTCCGCACCCGCCGGCCCTCCCCAAAACTCGATCACAAGCGCCTCGGCCCGTTCAAAATTTTGAAGAAGGTCTCATCCCACGCCTACAAGATCGAGCTTCCCCGGGACTAAAAGGTCTGCACCCGGTATTCCACGTCCGCCTCCTGGAACGACACCCCCCAGATCCCTTCCCCGAACGACGCTCCGAGCCCCCTCCCCTGGTCGAGGTCGAGGACGAGTACCACTACGAGGTTGAAGACATCCTCGACTCCTGGAACATTCGTGGACGGCCCCACTTCCTCGTACGGTGGAAGGGATACGGCCCGGAAGACGACACTTGGGAACCACGCGGAAACCTCGAAGGCGCCCTCGACAAACTCCGGGACTTCCAACAACGGCACTCGGGAAACGACCCTCCCAGGCGCAGGACTCACAGACGGCAGTAGTGGGCGTAACCCCCGCCTCTGGGCTCAGTAGGGATTCAACTCCCATGTTTACTTCCTACTTTCCCTTTCTAGATCTTACTCTCTTTAGTATCATTTCATAGTGGTATCCCGGAACCTGGGCAAGGTGCCTTCTGTTTTTCAGTCTTCTTTCGTCCCTTACATCACCCTTTACCCCGGGAAACCAAGTATATACATTTTTCTATTTTACATATTCTACAGTAACAACTAGGATGACGAGACGAACAAGAAGTAACAAGAAAAACGTGAAAAAAAAAAAAACGCCGCCCCTAGCCGGAACTCCCTTCGCCAGACCTTCCCCTGGGCCAACCCCGGAAATCCTCCCCCACCCCCTCCGGACCGTGTTCCCGCCATACCTCCTCGGCTAGCTGATCCCAGGACGGGAGCTGCTCGCCCTCGTCCAGAACACGCTCGAACCATGACCCCGGGGCCGGGACGTTCCTCCGGCGGTGGGCACCCACCAACCTCCCCAGCAAATCCAGGCCCCGCTCCACCCTGGGGTCCCCTCCCTCCGACCGCAGCCCCTCTTGAAGAGACGCAAATGCCACGGCGGCCCCGTCCAGGAGCAGGCGGTGCTCCCGAGCCCAGCCTAGAAACGTTAGTACGACCCAGCCACGAAAGGGAGGCACTCACTCAGGGAGGCCGTAGGCGTGGGACGACCCTGACGGGGCTCCGAGGGGGCGCTGGGGCCAGCCTCGGGAATAGACCCCGGGAGTCGGCTGGGACCCGCCTCCGGGGCCGGAATGTTGCGTTGTTCTGAAAAGGAAAGGTCAGTGGGGTAAAGGAGCAGCGTGGGAGTACTCACGTTGCTCAACGAGCGCCGCCACGCGCTCCCGGTCAAGACAAGCCCGGTAACGTGCATCCCGGGCTTCCCACGCCATGAGGGGCGCGACCTCGTTCATTTGCGGGGGTGTCGGGGAATGCGTTGGCGTACGCGACATGGTTGAACTTGACGGTAAAATTTTTTTTGATACGTGGCAGGTCAGGTGCCGGATCCCACGGTTGCCCCCGGTCCGAACCACCGGCTACGCGCGCCTCGGAGGGTCTCGGCGCTGAGGGGGGAGTGATGTCACGACCCCTCCCCTCCCGGCCCACCCCGGAACACCCCTGGAACACCATCCGGGACCCTCCCTCCGACCCCACAGGACACGCCCCGCCATCACGACCGCCAACACCGCCATCATGCGCATCAAGGACCGCCATCAGCCACCACCAGCCCCGATCAACGATCGGATCACGCGACTCGTTCCCAGCCATCACGCATCACGCATCACGACTCCCCCCGCGTCAATTGATCGCGCGCCCCACACGCGCGATCCCGGTATACAGTCCCTGCCCGCTACTCAATGACTCCCGGAACCCATCCAATTGATCGCGCGCCCCACACGCGCGATCCCGGTATACAGTCCCTGCCCGCTACTCAATGACTCCCGGAACCCATCCCAGACACCCTGGAATCCCGAGACCCGGTCCCGTAGTACTTATAGTGTAGCTCCCTGTTGTATTCGGTAGTCTTGATATTACATACACTGTTACTTTGGTTATTGCGTGCCCTTTTGCTCGACTGGTACGCCTTGATTGGTACGCTTCGACTGGCACGCCTAAGTATTCGCGTGCTCTAAGTTTTGGTACGCACTTCGCGACTCTTGATTTACTAACTTGGTCTCATCTTAGAACCTCCGGTTCACGACTCGACCCCCTCTAACCTCAGTTACCTCCAACCCAAAACCCCCGGACTCTAGTCCCCTATCCCGGGATTACCCCCGTCCTCGTCTTGAACCCCGGAGTCCTAGCCCCGGAGTTCCAGACACCCGAGTATTCGTAGGTCAAGTCCGCATTGTAAGGGCCGTCTTGAACCCCGGAGTCCTAGCCCCGGAGTTCCAGACACCCGAGTATTCGTAGGTCAAGTCCGCATTGTAAGGGCATTGCTTTCCCGGAAAGCCCCTGACTCAGCGGAACCTGACAAGAAGGCTCAGAACTCATAGTGCTAGCACAACAGCAGAGAAGTGACTCTGACCAAACTCCAATTAATTTCAAAAAGAGGTTAGTAAGAGTGTATCAGAGGGAGATATCGACATTACCCACATCCTGTCATCAGAAAACCTCACCAATATCTGTATCAAATCACTACTCTGAGCCACTCATGACTATCTGGTCAGACTTATGAGCCTGAAGAATCAAAATGGCTATCTGAGTCAGAGGGAGTGTTGAAAAGAGACTTGCACCAGCCATTTGTACATTACTGTCAGGGGACTTCTTATTTCTTCCTTTCTCACTCCTTATCTCTTCACTCTCCCTTCATTCATTCTCTTATTTCTTCTGACATTATTTCATTTTACTGTTTCTATTCTTTCAACACTATTTGTTAGTACTACTCTCAGCCCTTGAGATGCTCTGGTTCTTTAGCTACCATTCAGACAAGTGTGGGCCCTTCAGCACCGCTTCCAGACTGCTTATATAAGCCAGAGTTTGCCTTTCTGACTTCTAAAGTCCGGAGTTTTCCTGCCTTGTTTGCACAGTTGTTTGGTTAGTCAATTTTTGAGTTTTTAAGGTTTTGTTATACTGTACAGTTGTTTCCCATGCTTCAGAAGCCCCAGAAGCGTCCAACCTGGCATAGGGAATCCCTAGACTTGTTCTCTTTGGATCTCCCTCTGCCAGGTGAGTAGTTATTATGATATTGTCAGTACATACTCTAATACACTTTGGATCTTCCTCTGCCAGCTGTATGACTGAGCCACAGCCTCTAAAGGTCGCTCTTACAATTACACTTATACATATACCTTTAGGTTCAGATGATTACTTAGCCACCACCGTAATCAGTGGTGATTAAGAGGCACTATCAAACCTTAAATATTTTTTTAAATTACTATATAGCAAACAAATGCTATTCTCAGTCAATAACATATATTGGAGGACTGAAGGTAAGCAATCTTTTACCTACATATTACTTATTGAGCTAACTTTTGTTATTTGTAATATTCTGTAAATCTTAACAAGTAATAATATCAGTCAACAATATATATTAAAGTGACTAAGGTATTCTGTAAATCTTAACAAGTAGAATATCCCACCTGTATATATAATCTTGCACTCTTTAACATAATCAAGAGCCAGAAAGAGCTGTTGAAGTACCAGAGCAAGGACAAAGAGAATCAGACAGCAGAGTGGATTAATTTTGAGCCAGTGCTTGAGACTACTCCATAGTAGTAGATGCACAAGACAATGATGCTCTTCATCAGGTCCAATAATTGTGAATGAGTCAAACAAGTGACATATTGCTCATCAACCTCAGTGGTCTTCAGGACCTCATTCCAAAACAGATAAACAGATATAGATCTTCAATGCAATGTAGCAGCATTTCTTTAGATCTTGAGCTAGCCAAACAGTCAAAGTTATGCCAAACTCAAGCTTTCCAATAACCCAGTATTGAGAAATAAATACTTTACTAATACATACAGAACAATACCACTCTGAAATATAGTATGGGAGGTTTTTTTCCTCAATGAGTTTATCTGGATCTATCCTTGGAAATTCTGGCTTGGAAAAGTCCTCAACAGTCTCAAGTTAAGAAAACCAAAAAGCCTTGCCAACAAAACCAGGAAGCAAGGAATATATCCATGATGGAAAGAGTTCCTGAATTTGAAAAAAAAAACTAGCAAGGTGTTTTAAAATTAGATTAAAAAGCATGTTTTTTCTTTTCAAATTGAGATTGTCAATTAGTTGAATTGCTCTTTATAACAAAGACCTTATTATCATTATGATCAGAATTGAATAATATCCTTTTGGTTGAATACAATATCTTTATACTTGTCTTTTTGTCTTTCTCTCAGCTCTTGGCAATCATTGACATTATAGGTGCTCATACAATTGTGTATGTGTAAAACTTCAAGTTGTACCTATTACTCTAGCACCATAAATTGTTTTTTATTATTCCAATCTGCTGTTGCTTGAAACCAATTATTCAAGAACACATATGTTGATCTTGTATTTGGAATTGTTTTTTATTATTCCAATCTGCTGTTGCTTGAAACCAATTATTCAAGAACACATATGTTGATCTTGTATTTGGATGTCCACCTCAAGTTAGCATACTACTAGTCATTTAGCATTCAAGAAATATAATTGGTTAAATTCCATATTATCTTTCTTTGACATCACTATCTGATACTTTGTGACTAGACTTTGGCACAAAAATGAAAATAACAAGTCAGAATAAGCAGAAGACATTGAAGATTTGATGCTTGTACCAGTATAACCTATTAACACCACTTTACAACCTGCATTGTATTACATTTGTTTTTTGAAAAACTAAAAGTTTTTTTATTTTCTATTCTCCTTTTATTGTCAGCTACAGGTAATAGTTTGTAGCTTAGTAGCAAAAAGGCTTTCAGAATACCTTTTAAGGCCATTTGCCAAATATATAAACTAGAAGTTGAAGATGAACATCACAGAATGCAAAACAATCTCTCTTAGCTCAAAATATCTAGGCTATATCCTATTGATTCTCTGATTAATGTCACACTTATTATTTATGAGCGACAATACTGTTTCCTGTTTCTCTGCTTACAAAATGGAAGATATATCTGCTTCATGGCCTTGAGCAGTAGAAAAATATTCTAATGTGGGAGCAGTCAGGTAAGCTGCCCACTCCACCCTTTATCCATCTTGTATAAAATGATCCTGACTTTTTGCTACAAACAGAAAATTAGGCAGATTGAGTCTTTAAAGATTGTGTCAGAATGAGCCTTGCTCTTCATGTCATTCTCATGAATGTCAACTGAATGCCAAGTTTACAGAGACCAATCTCACAAGAGTCCAAATCCAATTTACTAATCAGAATACAATCCAAACAATAAATCATACATAATCAATCTATATATCAAGTCCAATATTGAAAAAACTTGAATTCACCATATTTTTGCAGATGATTCTAAAACCATGTTTATTGATGACAAACCCCAATAAAGATAGTAAATCACTGAGCCTAATGTAGATCATAACCATTGTTGAGAGTAGACTTGGTCGACCGTCGACACTACGTCATATGAAACATCACGCGGCACTTTCCTTATACGGATACCTCTCTCTTATATTTTCTTGCCTTGGCGCAGCTGGTCTGACGATCGTTATTTGCCAGTCTTTGTGGTAAACTTTATTTATTTTTCGTTATATGTTTTACAATACATGATCCGCCACCCTCAGTCGTACAACATACATTTGGTGTGACTGAGGGTGAGCAATTACTTACACACTTATATCTATCTCGTATTGATTATCTCCTGTAGACTGATTTACTGTATCGCTCTACAGGTAATACACAGTTGTACAACATACATTTGGTGTGACTGAGGACTGATTTACTGTATCGCTCTACAACCATATATACCTTATTAATACATACATAGTGAAAAACGCTATATATCAATTAGTACTTGACAAATTACTTTTTACTATGTGCTTATAACACATTCATTGTGATAAGAAATTATCAATAGGGATGAGCTGCTGCAGCGCATAGCAATATCAAGGTCTACAATAGAGTTTTGTCAATGACTGTTTATAAAATTGAATAGTCAAAAAAAAATTAATGATACAATTACTGAAGCAGAGAAAGAAATTTTAGCTACTATTATATGAAACTTGAGCTTAAATTTAAATAAGTTGAGCTTTTGAGTGAGTTTGCAGAGAAAGAAATTTTAGCTACTATTATATGAAACTTGAGCTTAAATTTAAATAAGTTGAGCTTTTGAGTGAGTTTATGTTGGGAGACATTTCAACAATGGCTTAGTAGAATGTCTCTCAACAGTTTGAAGAGAGGAGTTTCTCAATAATTGAGAAAGTTGATTATATATATTAGTGTTTATCAACATAAATCCAAGAATTGGATGGCATGATATATATTGATAAGTAGATAAATAAAACATAGAAACTTGACTTCAAAGCCTTCAATTTTCATTATTGTCTCTGTAAGCATAGAAGATATTGACATCAATATGACTTCTATACAGAAACAGATGTATCTCTCTGCAATTGTGGCTTCACATTTATAGCTTGTAAACAGAAATAGTTTGAGTACTACAATAAACTATGCCAAAAGTGAGAAATGAATCTGCTTTTTGTAGGTATTTTTTTAGCATTATATAAGCACAAGATATAAATTATATTCAAGATAATTAATTAAAGTTTCTCAGTTTCTAATGGCTCTCTAATTATTTATTTCAATATATTAAGTGTACTATCATCAATTGGATGTTGCAAAACTTTCTGCAAAATCAACAATTGCAGCACATCGGGCTCATCTTTTTCTGATCAAATTTCAGGTATCAGTAGGCTAATATCTTGACTAGAGACTTATAAATTTATCTTTGTAGATGCATAGTATGGAATTCTCTTGAAAGAAAGCTGAATGGCCAAAACACAAAAACAGGGAGTTGCAAAACTTTTGTCACAGGTCACAGTTTGTCACACTGCCAGTTGTATCTCTGCTTCAGAAAACTGTCACAGAACTAAGTAAATTTCAGCTTCTTAAAGCAGTCACATGTTTTTTATTGTTGATAATGTAAAGCAAACTTCAAATTCTAATCAAATAGAAATCATACAGTGTCATGCAAAATATAAGATCAGCCTCTATATTCCTCCCAAGAGCATGAGAAACCTAAAAACTTGGCCAGAGCTTTCTTTATATTATACTCAGTCTATATCCAGAAGCTTGAGCAAAAATAAAGTCTAGAGATTAAAACCAAGAACAGTCTTTTTAGAAACTGCAAAATTTTGTCCAATGATCAAGCAATTGCAATGCAACAGCAAGCTTAATTCACATCAAATTTAAAATCTAAAATATATGTATATAAGTATATTAAGATTGAAGAGAATCAGATATAAAGATGTTGTGATCTCTTAAAAAAACATGTTCTGCACCTCTCTGTGGTTTTGCAATCCATAATATGTGATAGTATCAGTTAATGTAGATAAAAGACTAAAATCATAACAGTTGACTCTTTAAATATGCATAAATAAAAGGAGTTATAGATTGACACTCTCATGTACAATTTTTATTTATTGACACTTAGCATCATAGCAAATTGATGACTAGGTATAAAATGCTAAAAAAAAAGCAAATTTATAAACTTAATCAAATGTCAAAATGCAATTTCAGAACAGATTGATCAAATAATAAACTATTACAGAAGCAATAGCTTATATATTAACTATTGCCAGAGCATCAGCTTATATAAGCACATTCTATTAGACAGAAAACTGAATCTATATAAGCTTATAGAAAAAATCAAAAAGTTCTATGAATACTAAAAACAATATGGTCTAATTTTTAAAGATGACAATAAATGAAGAGAACAGAATAATGACTGCTAGAGCAAAAAAATAATTACATAATTGTACAATTTTTATGCATGCTCCTCTTTTTAGATACTAAATGTAATAAATTACACACATTGTAAAAAAAATATATACATATATTCAAAAAACATACACACACATTTAAAAAAACATATACACACACATTTAAAAAAAAACATATATCTACACATTTAAAAAAAACATACATATACACATTTAAAAAAAACATACATATACACATATTTAAAAAAAACATACATATACACATATTTTTTAAAAAAAAAAAAACAGAATTTCTCAACTTGGTAAAAGAAAAAAACAATAATGCACTCAATACAGAAAAAAACAACTTTATATAAAAAATAAAAGTATAATCAACTTGGTAAAAGAAAAAAACAATAATGCACTCAATACAGAAAAAAACAACTTTATATAAAAAATAAAAGTATAATCCTTTAACATAAAAAAATTGATTAATTACTCAGCAGAGATAGCAAAAAAAGGAGCAACATAATAGCTGGTAAAGATAGCTGAAAGGGAGCAAATTTTGAGGACATGGATGGTAACAGCCAGTAGAAATAGCTGGTAAAAATAGCTGAAAAGGAGCAAATATCAAGGACATAGTAATAGCTAGTAGTAATAGCTGGTAAAGATAGCCAAAAGGGAGCAAATATTGAGGACATAGTAGTAATAGCTGGTAGTAATAGCCAGTAAAGATAGCCAAAAGGGAGCAAATATTGAGGACATAGCTGTAGAGAAAGAGACACAGCAATGGCTGAGATCATGTGAGGGGCACAAATTTCAAGGACAAAATGCATGCCAAAGCAGGTAGTAAAACCTCGGTCTACTAAAGTAGACCTCAGAACAGACCAACAAGCCATTGGAAGCGTGGCGTGGCTGAGATATAGAGGCAATATTGAAATGCGACAACTCCTGAAGCTTCTTCCTGATGTAAGTTTAGTCAGGTTATCAAGTATAAAGATCTAAACTTTATTTCGCAATTAAAACAACACAAGGCTAACAATCATGTGGAGGGTACCTAGGTGGAGAGTCTGAGCGGTGCAGTCTGATTAGAGATGAATCAGAACTACACCTCTTCTCCAGGTACTTGTGATGGATTAAGGAGACGAAAACCAACAAAAAATCTTCAGACATTAATTCCTGTTGTCTTTTTCTTAGAACTGATAACTTTGTCAAAGGACTTGGTAGAACAAGCCTGTAGTATGAACTCCCAAGATATTCCCAGAGGAATAGGAAGCTGAGAAGGATCATCGACTCCAAAGACAAACATAGCTGAAAGAATTCCTGTCCTGCAGGAGCAGGAGCATACATCAAATAGATACAGATTGAATCAGGAGACAAAGATGAGCAAATGATTTGAATGCTCAGACAAAGAAGCTCAATGAAGTTGAAGGATACTCTGATTATATCTGACAGAGAAAGCCATCGCTAAGATACAGAGTGTTGGAAAGAGTTAGACAGACACACTATGATAAGTCCACTGAGGTCGCCGCTGCCACAGAATAATACCTCAACTTTCAAGGTTCAAGCTCCTTGACAAGATCAACAAGTAGTTCAAGTCCAGAACACGGCAAGGAGGGTTTTCCATGGAACTGACAAGTACGGCTGAAACACGAGATGAGAATCAACATGAGCAAGAACCCATGTTGCAGATGTGGAGTTTTTGAATGAAAAAATCATGACACTGCCTCAAGTCAGTTAATCGAGCTGCCTGCCAGATCCTGACTCCTCAACACTGACCTCAAACAAGTCATGTGACAATACCAAGATCGAGTCCTGGAGGAGACTGTCTATCTTTTGGTTGGTTCCTAATTCAATTGATATTGGGCAGGATATTGAAAAAGTTCGAATGAAGCTTAAGTAAGTCCTAGTTGAAGGCAGTTCACAGATACGGTCAGAGAACGGAATCTTGAACCTTTCAACCTAATTATGTATTCTTTATTCCTTACATGTTAGACGGATCATTGTCACTTGCGAGGTGTTTTACACCTGAGTCACTTACGTAACGTAGTTCGTAAAGGCGGGTTCCGGAGGTAAGGAGCCTTTTCGGAGGCCTCGGCGCAATGACAATCTCACGTCACTCGGCAGCCCACGGCGCGCCGAGCCCCACCAAAGATATGCTGAAGGCCGTCTCAGCATAGTGCCACAGTTTTGGCAGAAACCGTGTCAGTGACAGTAGGGCCGACAGTGTCTCACCCAAATCCGCGCTGCTCTCCTTTTCCCCACCTCCATCATCGCAGCGTCGGTGAGCATCTTTGCTCTCTCACACATGACTTCCTTAGTACAAACAACTTGTTTTTCGCAGAGCAATTCTCTTTTCCACGTTTACTTTTCTTTCGATCTCTTACAGCTCTGCGAAAATCAAGGTAAGGCGCTCATTAAGACTGATGAGCTTACATCTCATCTCTCACCCAGTCCTCTCGAGCCCTCACAAATTAGTGCTCACATTCAGCTCGAGGACGTACAGTAAGCAGCGGTGCAGTCACGCCACGTTTGGCCATCTCGCCTTCACACCAGATTTTTCTATTCCTGTACTATACTTTTCGTCAAACCCTCCCTCCTCTCCCTTGATACACGAATTACATTTCAGTCACACACGAACTTTACTGTGCTTTTAGCTATTGTACGATACAGCCGCGTCCTCTTCGCATCACTGTCCATGCACGCTTACGTCACCCAACAATATATTCACGCGGCCCATAGGGCTAGTCCGCGCTACACCTCTTCCCCACCGCACTTGCTAATGTCTCGGGGCAGGGGCTTGGCGATTGTTTTCGCGGAGGATCCAGAGGGCACAAAGGCTCATAACAAGCCTATACCTCGTGAGTCTCTTTTTTGATGCTGGACATTACTGACGTGCACTGCAGCTGCGTTCAACCAGTTGTGCCCAGCCTACGAGGCACATAACCCTGACAAGGCGTACAAATAGCTCATGACGGTATTTTTATCTGGTTTGAAGCTGTAAAGTTGAATTTTGCCGGTTCCATCTCAACGTCTACCGGTCCACTGAAGCGGAGGCTGACTGCTTTTGTAGCGAGACTCCCTCGTTGGAATTACAAAATATTCACTGGCCGACATAATGTAACTTATAGATCGCCTCTCTACCGAACTGATATCATAAAATCATTCTCTCTGGATCATTGCACAACTTTGTGAGTTCTCCATGATCGAAGTTCATGTATCTAAATTACCCGGGTGCTACTCTGGTTTATCATACTTCGACATGGTGCCGAGACCATTTATATATACATGGTGAATTCTAGGCTTTCCGAACACTGGCGTGATGAGGACGCTAATTATATTTTCTGGGTCTTCAGGATTGTAGGCAGACCTGTGAACTGGGGTTGGACCCTTATCGGGTCGGTAACTGATAGCTTAGTTCAGGTTTGCAAGAGTGACTTTCGTAAGTTTGACATCTTACAGAATCTCATAAGTATGAATGCTGCCAACTTTCTGTTGTGAATGGTCAATCTAACTGTTTAACTCAGGTTATCGGTGAAGCTTTACCTTGATAGCTCCATGAGACAAGTACTCGTCCTTTGCTGAAACCCACTGAGGGTCTAATTTTGTTTCAACATCGTCGGTCCGGCCGAGAGGCGATGTCGCGGAAGGGGAAAAACAGTGCGGCATCAATTAGAATTGGAAGACTGCGTAAGATATGGACGTAGGATAGTAGTGTTTGAATGTTCTATCACCTCTGTTATCCCTTCAGCTTATATCTCACCCTTTTGTTATTGTTCCAGAACTGTTCACAAGGATCACTTATAGTGAATCGTTGAGAATAGGCTTTGGTGCATCTCTAAAAAACAATATATCTAGTACGAGAATAAAAGCGAAATTCAACGATTTTGAGTACGATTACTACCTTCTATTCTTGGATATTTACGACTGTTATGACTGCTTACAAGGTCCACCTTCCTCTGAGGCAAGGACTCTGGTTTTCTTTCCCCAGCGTTGCTCACAGATGTACTGGTCCTATCGATCGTATATAATAAAGCGAGGTCAAATTCTGTTTTTTGTGTCTCCCTATCAGTCTCTGCGATGCCGCCTTACACAAATGTCGAGATCAAGGTTGCTATATGCATTTGGGGCATTACAATCGCCACAATTGAACGCTGCTGTTGTCTTTCTGGAACCAAGCCTGTATGGCGGCGACGTTGTATCAGTGTTGACGCGCTGAGGTACGGTGGATTGAAGTAAGTTTGCATAAGGATTTTCGACAGACTTGAAACATTATCTCACAGCTCTAAGAACCTACCTCTCTGTGCACGTCTTCTAGTTCCCCGTTCTCCGCCAACGCGTACAATTATCTGAAAAAGCAAAGAAAGAATTGAGAAGAGATATAATGGAACAATAGGCTTGAGCACAGTATAATGACATTGTTGTGGGCGCCCAGACAAGAAGTAGAACAAAAGTGCATTCCCTGAATAGGAAGCCAATGACAATACCTAATTCCCGTTAGTTCAATTTTGGTAACAATTGCAATCGCCAGGATTGTCACTGAATTTCTTTATAAGAGGGAGCCTACCGGTCGCTCACGCTCCATTATTGCGACAAAAATGCTTCTGGGCAAACTTGCACACGTCTTCAACTTCCCTGGTGCCGACTTTGTTCGACCAGTTTGGAAGATGATGCTCCCTCAGAGATTTACTGGCCGAATTGTACGGCATTTTAGGGTCCTCAGAGCCAGCAAACTCTTCCGATCAGCTTTGGAGCCGTATTTTCTCCTATGTCATCTCATTTCTAAAGTCCTGTGCTTGCGCCAACATTGGATGCATGAGGTCTCGATAGGCAAGAGTGAATCCGTCGAGGAAGAAACTTGTCTTGGTAATGACCCAGGCTTGCATGAAGGCTGGACGCCGAAGGATTTCTCGAACCCAAATTACGAGAGGATCAGCGAGAGTGAGCTCGTTGAGGAAGAGACTCTTCCTGGGTATCAGGCCGAGTGGTACTACCCCGTGCGTATCGGGGAAATAATCGCTTCTCGGTACCAGGTCGTTGGCAAGCTCGGGTTTGGCAGGACCTCGACTGTGTGGCTTGCGCGGGACTTGGAAGGGTGCCGCCATGTTTGCTTGAAGATCTGCATACTATCATCCGTCTCGGAGTCGTATAACTTGCAGGAGATGGCTGCGTATGAGCGCTTGGAGCATGGGCCTGAGAACCATCCGGGTCGACGGGGTATACGTGCGCTGTTGGACCAGTTCGTGATTGCTGGACCTGATGGCGAGCATCAGTGTTTTGTTCACCCGCCACTGTGGGGGAACATTGCAAACTTTTTGAGGCTGGATCCAGATGTCGACCGGCTTTTCCCTCCCATCCTCGCGTTTGTGCTGAAGCAGCTCTTCCTTGCTCTTGATTATGCCCGAGAGTGCGAGGTCATCCACACAGGTGAGGGAGTAACTGTTGTACGTGATATATGGGGCTTATACTTGAGCCATGCAGATATTAGCCCAAGCAATGTGATGTTCGCCATCGGAGACCCTACCGCCCTCGAAATGTTCGAAAAGGCCGAGCTGGAATATCCCTCGCCGCGGAAAGAAATCGACGGACGATTTATCTACCTATCGCATGCGATTGGGGATCCAGACAAGGCCCGATGCTTCCCCGTGCTCTGCGACTTTGGTCACGCAGTATGGGGTGGCGACAAGCATGGTTCCGCTGCTCAGCCAGATTTGTACCGGTCCCCAGAGGTCACTCTGCAGGTCCCCTGGAGCTATGAAGTTGACGTATGGAGTGTCGCTTGTTTGGTAAAGCGAACATTGATTCTGGATCACTTACCTAGCTGACCACGGACTAGATCTGGGATGTTTTTGAAGGCACGCATTTGTTTAATGGGAGGGATGGAGAGTGTGATCATGCGTATCGGCCCCGTGCGCATTTGGCAGAGATGGTTGCACTCATGGGCCCTCCGCCGCGCGAATTTATTGCACGGGGTTCGCTGGCATCCAAGTTTTTCTCGCCCGAGGGCGAGTTAGTTGCTGGGGCCGAACCTCGGCCACTGACTTCCTTGGACGGCGTCGAGACAACGTTGAAGGTTTGGGCAAAAGATGACAAGGAGAGAGACTCGTTTTTGCGACTCATGGGGAAGATGTTGGAGTGGGATCCTGAGAATAGACAGACGCCAAAGCAGCTGCTGGAGGACGAGTGGATCAGGAGGTATTGTTGAGCGAGCACCGCGCGAGTGTGAACTTGCATGTGTCTAATTGATTTTGAGGAGACCCTTTCAAAGACTCCTACCTACTATATACTGCCTCCCCTTGTAAACCAGCAAGTACTATGGGTGGCTCGCACGGCGCCCCATGTGTTGCATCAGGTAATGCAAATCCACGAAGCATTGAGGGCTGCGTCCCTGTCAAAGCCAAGAAAAAAATGGTTTGGAGCTACGAGAGAAGTCGACGCCCATGGTGCCGTGAGCCGTCATACTCGAGTAAAAATTACGTGGTGTCGGCTTGCGAGTGTGTCAGAAGCCGCATACACAGTCTTACACCTTGTCCAAGTACAGTCTGAAGAGCTTTAATGCTAAACCCACCTCCCTGCCCCCCCGGATACTTATTGAGTATCAGCAGACGTTCATAATAACAGATCTCTCTCGGGTTATTGGTATCAAGCACACTAGGGATCGAACTAGTATGGTGGGTGTGGGGACTGCTGCGACGTCTGCGAGGATATTGGCTCGAGTCATGCACAACGGTAGGACCCGTGCCCGTCTGCCGGTCTGTGCGACTACATTTGTGAAGAGACGCAAGTTGGCGGGTCGGTGCATGGATTCAAGGTAGTTTGTCACACGATTGCACGTCGTCTTTGATCTCCGTTCTGTTCATCTTGAGTTGACTAGATATGTAGTTCACTTAACCCAGATAGTGGAAATCACTCTAAAACGGCTACTTGGAACTCGCGTCGACATCCCAGTTTGGACGGTCACCACAGAACAACAAAATCCATAGACCCGGAGCGCACTTTGTTAAGATTGATTTCGGACCATGATTCTGTCCTAATATTCTCCGACGATACACGCTACAATAGACAAACGAGACACTGCGGCGTCGGGCTCTATCAATAGGTGTCACTTTGGCAGAAACCTCGTTCGATTTCGATCCGGCGTGCTGCTACAGTTCTAATTCGAACTTTGTAGACCCCATTCGATCTTGCGTGCTGCTACAAATCTGATTTGTTTTTACTTTTGTTTCTCTTCTCACGGGCAAGAGACGCAGATGAGAAGCTGCTATACTTACTAAGGAGTACTGAGACTCGTGATACAGGCTATTATTCGCTTACGTTGTCCGTCACGCTCGATAGGATACGGATTTTACATCCGCTGAAAAGATCACTGAACTATACAAGAACTTTGACCGACTCACTGTGGTGGTTATTAATCATGGTTCTATTGACGGAGTACTTGTTCGGCTCGGGGCTGCTCCTAAAGAAGACTACACTTGTTCTTTTTTCTCTTTGCGAGACACGTTCCCTCAAACAAACATCCTGCATTCACACCACAAAGAGATTGAGATCCTTTATTCGGGTTAGTCTTTTTTTCAAGCACGAAAGCGAGAGTCAAAGCAACTTTGAGACACCAAAAACGAACAAAATATTTATCGACCGAAGAAGTGAAACATAGTGAGATTGTCTAAGGCTGTCATCACTCTCTTCTGTCAGAGACTGTTCCTTGCTGTGTAAATCTTGCTGTAACAAGTTAGTACATACAAGAGAATTGACTACAGCCTCGGACAGATGTGCCGATATCTTTCCTATTAACCAGCGTAGTATGGCAACAATTTTTACTAAACGGTAATTGTGTGTTCCGTTGTCCATTAATATGTGGCGGGAACATAAATTGGTATTTTATCATACAGAGCAACTGCAACTACACCACGAGCAAATTGTCAGCAGCCAGAAAATCATTTGGGTGCTTTAAGCCTCGGGTTTTCTACCCTTTGCAAGGAAAAGCCTCATATCGTGCTTTGCAACGAGACTGTCCGAAAAACTGAACGAGTCAAGTCCTGCACTCTCAAATGCTCTTCTCATGTCCGATTCACCAAGTCCATTTCTGTGAGCAACGATATGATGGAATTGATCTGGAATCAGCTGATGATGTTCATGACCGGTATGTTCATGCTCTCCAACGTGTTTCGCAAGATCTACCACAAGGAGTACCCCGCCTGGTTTTAGAAAGTGGACCAGAATACGAGTAACGGCGTCAATATCAGGGAAATGGTGGTAAGCCGAGGCACACTAGACGAGTTGCGCAAGAATAGTAGCGGGTTAGGTGCTGTGGTGCTGCGCTTTGACGCAGTTACTCACAATTACCACGTCAAATTTCTCATCCCCGAGTTCTCCGGCTTCGCCTCTCAGCTCGACACAGAAGGCTTGCATGAATTCTCGAGGTATTCCTTGATAATGGACCCGCCTATTGAATTGATCGACCATTCCTTGACTGATATCGACACCAACGATTCGCTTGGTATAGGGCGCAAGTTCTCTGGACACTAAACCTGTCCGTGAAAAGGCGATTTTATGAGGTGATTGAAGAACAATAAGAGAGACGAACCTGTTCCGCAGGCGTACTCAAGAACAGTAGTGGTATCTTCTTCGAATATATAGGATTGCCTCATTTTTATTGCCGTCCTTCAACTTGTCAAAAGCATGGTAATAGATTGATATGGATGAGAGACTGTACCTGCGGGCACGCTCGTGAACATGAGGCTGGTCATCGTACTCAGAAGCGGTTTTGTCAAAATGATCTTTGTTAGCTTCGATTAGATTGATAGCGTCTTCTGCCATGGACCTTAATTGATTCACGAGATGTGGGAGATTGGAAAGGGATCAGACACCTGCCCTGAGTGAGCATATATCCACTCTCAGGGAAATCTGATCTTATCAACAGATGAGATCATTGTGTTAAAATACGTGTTTTTTCACGAGACCAATGTACGAACTCGAGATCGCGTTGAGTCACGTGCAGAGTGCACCCTGGAGAGGGACCCGAAGTGGAACAGAGCCCCAGGGACCTTCCACTAACAGCGATCCCTCTCCAGGTGGTTTAGCTGATAGATTGGATACGATCGAAATACGGGATACGGATGGTTTACGTTTGATAGAATAGAAGAACAATTTACGCCCAACGAGAGTCAAGTGAAGGTGAATAGTCGGACAAGAATTCAAGCTAAGTGAGAACCAAGTGTCGACTAAAAAGCCAGTCCCTGAGTGATATCAGAGTCCAACGTTCTAACAATAGAAAAGATAGCGGGAGTTTTAGTAGAAGCACAGTAGAGAACCAGAATGCACGATGAGTTAAGAGACTTGTTCAGAAGACGAGAACGAGAATAAGTCCAGTCTCCTAACACGAGAAGAGTATCCGGTACGAAGCCGAACAGCCGAGTAATCTAAGAACAGAAGCCGAGAACAATATCGAATGAATGAATGAATTGTGTTTTTACCGCCGGCAAGTCACTATGCAGGGCTAAGAGGCGGGGGTAGGCTCTAATGCGTATCCTACTCCGAGTATTATAGGTGTCCTATCTATGTATGGCCGTGTACCGTATATTTGTGATGTAGAACTCTCTTCGCATATTCTTTGGCGGCTTTTCTGATGGACTGGGGTGCGTCGCGTAAAGAGAACAATATCGAATCAGGGACATTGATCGCAGACAGGAAATTAACGTTGGGCCTCGTGGAATAATAACGCCAGTGATTTGCTCATGGTCTTTAGTCGTAGACATAGTACATCTTCCGAGCAGATAAATGCAGAGAATAGTTGGCGCTCCACGGAAAACGCAGTAACTTTTCGCACATGGACTAATGACGGTGACAAGAAGGCAGATGCTTATAGTCGATTCGGCTGTTCAAGTCCAGCCCGTCTTGACCAATGTGCTCAGCCCATTTACATCCAGAAGTAAGCAGAAAAATATAAGATCAGAGTCACGATACGAACTAATATGAAAATCATTGCATGACATGAACGACGAAGCGAAGTATGTATGGCCTCTTTACGTCATATTCTTCAAAAGGGTTCGATTCTCGTGGTTACTCGTTGTCTTTCTTGTGCCCAAATAGATCCAACGAAGGAATCTCCTTCCCCGTAGCACTCTTAAAGCCATTTCGTAAAACATTAGCAATCTGTTCATCCTTGAGCTGCTCAATCGCCGACTCATTCTTCTGTTGTCCCTCCTTCAACACATGTTCCTGCACGAAATCGATCGCTAGAACACTTCGGCGTCAACAGTACATCTTTTAATTCTCTCAAAATGATCACCTTTGTCGAGCACATCTTCCTTTGCCTCTCCTTTTGCTCCACCCCCAAGCATATTGTTGATCTTGTCCTCAAGCGTGTGTGGTTTCTGCGGTGTGTTGTCGTTGGTCACATGCCCAACGACCTCTCCAATTTTCCCGAGTAAGCCATCGTGTTTGGGAGCTGGGGGTGGAGGTGGCGTGGAGTGACCAAGAACGCTGGACAGCTTATCAAGCAGATGCTCTTCCTTCTGCGGGGCAGGATTAGAATGAGAGGAAGGAGGTTGGACATCCTCCTTCATAGCATCGCTCAATTTGTGAATAAGGCCGTCCGAAGTTTTGGCAGAGCTGTCGTCGTCGCTAATAGAGAGTTTCTTGAGGAAATCCATCGTCTGCAGAGTTCGTAAGGAACAAAATGGAGACGATGAGAGGATAGGGAAGTACCTAACAGCAGGATACCAGGTCTCCAAACGGCCTGCTGTTTTAAACATGCTGCATAATCGATGCCATCGATTGTTCATTATCGCGGAGACCAATGCAGCTCCAAGCAGCGGCGACGCGGCCCGCGCCAGACTCATGGCCAAAACGATGACAAAATCGGTGAATCAATATGTGACCTAGCATTTGCGTGTAAACCACCTTAGTTATTCAACCCTTACTTTGTGATTTCAGTCGCTACCGGGTACTCTAGTTACCGGGACTATATAAACTAGTACAGTGTTAGAGTACAGTAGCTTCTTCCTAATTATCAGGACTTAATCCAGTTTTCTCAATTGCATGAAGACTCTATTATCAATAGGTATGGGCCGCTGCAGTGCACGGCAATACCAAAGTCTACAGTAGAGTTTTGTCAATGACTGTTTATAAAATTGAATAGTCAAAAAAAGACCAATGGCACAATTACTGAAGCAGAGAGAGAAATTTTAGCTACTATTATATGAAACTTGAGCTCAAATTTAAATAAGTTGAGCTTTTGAGTGAGTTTGTGTTGGGAGACATTCCAACAGTGGCTTAGTGAAATGTTTCCCAACAGTTTGAAGAGAGGAGTTTCTCATTGATTGAGGAAGTTGATCATATATACTAGTGTCTATTAACACAAATCCAAGAATTGGATAGCATGATATGTATTGATAAGTAGACAAATAAAACATAGAGACTTAACTTTAAAGCCTTCAATTTTCATTATTGTCTCTGTAGGCATAGAAGATATTGACATTGATATGACTTCTATACAGAAACAGATGTATCTCTCTGCACTGTGGCTTTACATTTATAGCTTGTAAACAGAAATAGTTTGAGTATTACAACAAACTATGCCAAAAGTGAGAAATGAATCTGCTTCTTGTAAGGTATTTTTTGGTGCTATATAAGCACAAGATATCCAAGATGATTAATTAAAGTTTCTCCTGCTGAGGGGAGTACCACTGGACATGGTGAAAAACATAGGAAGGTGGAGCAGCAATGTGTTCACCCTGTACCTGCACAAATATGCACTGGTACTTGCACCATACATTCAAGACTGCCCAGCACTAGAGGAATTCATGAGGATCATGCTTCCTCCCATCTGCTAGGTCAGTACTGCTCCTTTCTTTAGGGGGCTGTTGAGATTCAGGGTCATTATAGCCATGACACCATAAGCGCACAATACAAAGAAATAACCCTGCACCACATCACATTAACATATCACATTAATCACACTTATGTGGACAAAGCAAATTCAGACATATATATACGCACTGTAGTACGAATAGCACCCTCAGTCATTGTTACACAGACTGAGGGTGAGCCAAACTTACTATATGGACATTACGACACATACTGACTGTACTTCAGATTAAGATACTTACGGTATCTGTGTTTACTTAGGTACAGAATAGAGTCATTGTTACACAGACTGAGGATTAAGATACTTACAGTATCTGTGTTTACTTAGGTCCTATGGATTCAGATTCCAACAGGTTATGGGAGTTTGCTGCTCTTTGCACTTAGACTAAATCGACGAGACTACACATTCTTGCACTTGGCATAACTCTCCAGGTTTCTCAGACATCACTACTTGATTCACGCGTGATTTGGGCAAACAACTTATTGTTCCTTCTGCGACATGTTACTATTGCACATCATACTTGCTATGACAAACTCTGGCACAGAATTCAAACCTTCTCCTAACTCTCCATCTCCAGCCCCCATGCTCACACCTGATCAGATCGCTGAGATGTGGAGAGTCGACAACTCGGCAAACCCTTTGATACTGCCTGTTGGGAAGGTATTGGCGGGTTGAACCGGGCATATATTGGATAGAGACGATGGGAAGTGGCTGGAGTGGTCTTATACCATGGACCTGGAACTTTCAATGGTACAACTTTGGGAATATGTGTTCGACATGCCTGCAGAACCTAACTCCACATATGAGCCACACGCACGTCATACGTGGACCAGCAATAATTGCCTGGCATGCTCGTTTATTAAGCATGCGCTGTCTTTATCGGAGCAAAAGCTGTGCACCAATCAATGGGACCCAGTAGCTCTGTGGGCGTACTTGAAGGACAGGCATGGCAGGGCCATACCAGTCCAGCAGGTCTGTCTGCTCCAGGAAGCCCTCACAACAAAGTGTTCTCCTTCCAAATCTCTTATCAAGACTGCGGACAGGATAATCAAGAAGATTGACTGCGCTTTCAATGTGGGAGAAGTGACTAAAAAACTCCTTCAGTCAATCGTGATCTTGTCCATGCTGTCGGATTGTTCTTATGCCCACATCCGATCCATAATATCCAGAGATCTCACAAATGCGAGTGACACAACAAAATATGGTCCTTCTGAGATCCAGTGATTCCTTGAGGGGGAGCAGACACTCATTGATGCTGACAAGTTGGGAGTGGTGGATGTCATATTAGCCACCACAGCGCAGGCAAAAGGGTTGAAATACTCAAAATTGGTCTGCAATGGATGTAAATTGAGGGGGCATGTGAATTTCACTGGACACATATTACCTTGGTGTATCCTTGAGGACGGCGGCATGGCTGGCAAGACCATTGATGAGTCTTGTGTGGCCTGTATCGCACATTTTAAGGCTAAGAACAAGGAGCAGAAGAAGTCAAGCTCAAAGATTACCATAATCCCCTCAGGTGGGACTGCCTTCACTCTGGAAGGAGATGCCGATATCATCACAGCATACATGGCAGCTCGCAAAGGCAAGGCAGGTACTGCTCCAGCGAAGGCAGAATTTGCAGGCCTCGCATCTGACACTCTCTCCAACACCACGATCACTGATGTTGAGGCACTGGAGTTTGATGCCATGATTGCCCTTGAGGAGGAGGTGCAGACTGGTGTCGACTGGGGTCATCACACCAATGACAATCAGGTCGAAGATGCAGCCTTGATCACAGCACAAACAGAAAACTTACCATACTACCTTGACTTGGGAGCAACTGTCCACATCACACCAAATTCTTCTGACTTCATAACCTTGACTCCAATTCCTGAAAGACTGATTTGTGGCATTGAAGGATTGTCGATCGCAGCTACAGGAATAGAAAAGATTGAGCTCCAAGTCCAAAACAGATCAACGATCAAACTACACAACGTACTTTTTGTCCCCAAATCTACAGTGCAACTCCTTTCTATCAGCTGACTTGTCAAATATATGAACATTGAAACCATTTTTGACAGAACCGGTGCAAAGTCACACCAAAGACATCGTTGCGACCAGAACATTACTTCCCAACAGAAGCCTATATGCCCTTGACCTCCATATAAACCAAGCGCTTGCTGTCCATGCCTTGCCTAACATGCTAACCTAGCACAGGAGGCTAGGACATGCCAACTTCCAGGCAATCACTCAGATGGCTCACAATGGCATGGTCAAAGGTATGCCCCGAACATTTCCCTTGAAGCCACCTAGATGTGACCATTGTATCCTCAGAAAACAGGCAAGGACACCCATACTAAAGGAGAGGGAAGAAGGGAATGGGCATAGAGCAACAAGGAGGCTTGGAAAGATATGGGTAGATCTAACAGGGAAGGCAGCAGCAGCGTCACGCACTGGGAACTACTATATCATGAACATAGTCGACAATTACACCAATAAACCATGGTCCATCCCTTTGAAGTTCAAAGATGATGGATTCACTGAGCTGCAGGCATGGATCCTAGCATGTGAAACTGAGACTGGTGAGAGGCTCGGGGTCCTGTGGACAGGGCGAGACAGCAAGTTCAACGGGGATGACCACAAAATATGGTATAAGTCAAAAGGTATCATATTGGAAGTCGGCGCACCATATACATCTGCACATATCAGACAGGTGGAATGGATGCATTGCACTTTGATGGGTAAGGCTAGGTCAATGTGGATAGCCACAAAATGCCTGGTATACCTGTGGAATAAGTTTTACCTGACTGCTGCCCATCTCCATGGAAAAACCAAAACAAACGCTGCCAAGAATGTCACACCAGACGAACTATGGTATGGCAAGAAGCCCGACTACTCATACATTCGAGAGATTGGGTGTAGAGTGTTTGTGCTGATCCTCCACAAATATAACCCAAAGATATATGTCTGATCAATTGAGTGTGTCCTGGTAGGATATGAGCCCAACTCTAAAGCCTATAGATGTTATGAAAGGTCAACAGGAAAGATCTACAGCTCTTACCATGTTAAATTCATTGAAAGTCACGATGAGCTCCAGACCACACTGACTAACAATACCACACAAGATAGGCCAGACGAGAATATCCCAACCATTGACACGATAGAACAACAATCCATCCCACAACCAGTCCAGGTAAACAACCATGATGATGCTGACAACCATGTATGCATACCAGGACCCATTGATGATGATGAGAATCAAAATGCAGAAACACCATCTGACGACGATCATGCACCACAGCTGCCAGCACCTCCACAACAGAGAGAACCCGCTCAACAGCAACTACCACTTCACAGATCCACCTGCACCCAAATCCCCACTAAGAAAACAGCCCAAGACTAGCAGCACGAGACACAATTGAAAAAGGCAGTGAAGGAGGCGAGGGAGGCAGAAGAATGAGCCAAGGAAATGAGGGCAGATAGGAGGAGGTTGATCGAGGAGTTGTGATGGGTAGTGCCAAGAGATGGTGATGTCAATGTAAGTCCTGATGAGATGGATCATGCTTTGGCAACGCTCAACACAATTGAGGGCACCCACATATCTGATTCAGGCACAAATGCAGATCCCGACACACTGAAATTGTTGGACAAGGCATGAAAGTCAGCCAACTGGCTGAGGTGGGAGAAGTCATATCGAGACAAGTTGGATTCACTGGAGAAGATGGGAGTCTGGGAGCTCGTTCCATGTGAGAAGGTACTGGCCAGAAAGAAGATATTCAAGGGCCAACCTGTATTCTTGATTAAACACAATAAACAGGGCGAAATAACATGGTTGAAAACACACCATGTCCTGCAAGGCTTCTCTATGGTCCAAGGTAGGGACTATGAGAAAACAACCTCACCAACAGTGCACGCAGAATCCTGGAGAATATTACTCCACCTGGCCACAAAATTGGACTAGGACACAACACAGGTCGATATCAAGACAGCATTCTTGAATGGGGTCCTACCAGAGGAGGAGCATATATATATGGAGCAACCTAGAGGGTTTGAGGAGCATGGTAAAGAGAGGTGAGTATGCCAACTCAGGAAGGTGATCTACGGCATGAAACAAGCAGGCAGAATCTGGAACAAAACGCTCAACAACGTCATGAAGAAACTGGACTTCACTCGACTTAAATGCAAAGCATGTATATATTATTGGGAGACAGCTGAGGGCACGGTAATCGCAGGAATCCATGTCGACAATTTTCTGTCGATTGCAAGCTCACAAATGGTGAATGACATCTTCAAGAATCAATTGAAACAATACTGGACGATATCTGACCTTGGGAACACCCCGACACATTGTGGGGATCGGGGTTGAGTGGGATCGACTGAATAGACAAGTGTATATTTCTCAAACACCTCTGATTGATAAGATGACAGCACAGTTTGGCCAATCAGAGGCCACACCTCTAGCCATACTCATGGAACCCAGTCTCAAACTGCACCATATTGACAGGTCCATGCTGTCTCAGGAGGAGCTTGAGAAGATAGCCCAGATTCCATACTGACAGTTGGTGGGAGGCCTACTGTGGATTGCAATCTCTACAAGGCCAGACATACAGTACTCAGTACAACAACTATCACAATTCTTCAAGTCATATTTGTACATACACTGGAATGCGGCAATACGAGTCCTGTGATACTTGAAGGGAACATGGACACTACGCCTGGGCCTAGGTGGGGAGACAGATATCAACTTAATAGGCTTCACTGATTCTGACTGGGCCAACTGCTTAGACACCCGGCGGAGCATAGGTGGATATGCCTGGTCACTGGGATCTGGACTGGTGTCATGGTCGACGAGAAAACAGAAAACAGTAGCAGCTTCTTCCTGCAAGGCTGAGTACATGGCAGCATTCGAGGCAGCACAGGAATGTATTTGGTTGCAAACGCTGATGAAAGCACTCGTTATCCTAGAGAAGGTGCAACTACAATCTTATGCAATAAAAATTCAGCAATCAATCTCTCAGAAGACCCTCTCCTTCATGCATGAGTTAAACACATCGGCATAAAGTATCATTTCCTCTGCGAACATGTCACATCCAATGAGATCAGCCTCAGGTACATCAATACTAGAAACAATATCGCTGATATCTTCACAAAGGCCTTGCCTACTCCAAGCTTCACGAGATTGTGTGCAATGATGGGGTTGTGTTAGGACTGATTCTGTGTGAGGAGGAGTATGCTTATGGTGAGGAGGAGTGTTGAGATTCAGGGTCATTATGGCCATGACACCGTAAGTGCACGATACAAAGAAATAACCCTGCACCACATCACACTAACATATCACATTAATCACACTTATGTGGACAAAGCAAATTCAGACATATATATATGCACTGTAGTACGAATAGCACCCTCAGTCATTGTTACGCAGACTGAGGGTGAGCCAAACTTACTATATGGACATTACGACACATACTGATCAAAGGGGATGGGCCGCTGCGACGCACGGCGAGACCGAGGTCTACGGGTTGTCGGAAAGGTGACGCTGTGTGGACGTGGCAGTGTCAGCGTGACATTGTCAGTGTGACGTGCCAGCACGACATTCGAGGGTACGGTAATTTATGAGTAAATGAATAGAATTCGTCCCCGTTTATGTAGACGTCAGTATCGAAACTGCATAGATTGATGTCCGTAACCATAAGATATAAAAAAAAAGGCATAAATGTATCAAAAAAAAATGTCATAATTTCGAAAAACCATTCTTCAGTTCTCATCGTCGTCCCTGTAGGCGTAGAACGTGTTTGCGTCGACACGGCCGCCGTACAGGAATAGATACATCCCTGTGCGACGCGGCCTCGCGTTCGTAGCCTGTAAATGGGTTGATTCGACCAATCATAGCGAAAAAAAATGCAACGAACCTGTCCGTTGTAACAATTGGGTGCTTTCCTCCCCATAACTCCCTTGCAGCGCTTCAATGAGCCAACAACGTACGCGTACGCACGCCTGACCGTTTATCAGGCATTCAGAGCAAAAAAGAAGGCACAAGGCCACTTACTTCATGCCTTGAACCACACCAGTCACTCTGCCTCCCCTTTTTCCGATTTTACGCGACGGATCGCCGTCGACGGTTCGGGAAACCGCATGCGATGATTCATCGAAAGTCGAAGAGCAATTCATGGACGTTGTGAGGTCAAAAATAACGTCGAATAAAGCGTTCACGGCTGGGCAACGTCTGGGACGCTGTGACGATCCCAATGCATCGAATCGCGCGTGACGGTCACGAATACCCTACCTGCGCCTCAACGTCGCTCCCGTTGGCCTTTAAACGGCCAACGTTGTCTCCCTTCGTCGTCCTTGATGTCCCTGTACGCGGGTTAGATACATTGTGCCCTGCCTGCACCTCAACGTCGCTTCCGTTGGCCTTAAAACAGCCAACGTCGGCCCTCTTCGTCGTCTTTGATGCCTCCGCACGCGGTTTGACGGTCACCAATACCTACCTGCGCCTCAACGTCGCTCCCGTTGGCCTTTAAACGGCCAACGTTGTCCCCCTTCGTCATCCTTGATGTCCCTGTACGCGGGTTAGATACATTGTGCCCTGCCTGCACCTCGACGTCGCTCCCGTTGGCCTTAAAACAGCCAACGTCGGCCCTCTTCGTCCTCTTTGATGCCTCCGCACGCGGTTTGGAATATATTCGGCACGCCCTATAATATAAATGGATACCATGAAGCTTGAGCGTGAGGATGGACGCCGAAGGTATGGATGGGATAATGCAAAGCAGTCAATTCTACAAGCTCTATCACAGATTTAGCACCAATAGGATGGTCCTGGCCATACCCAAGTTTTATGCGCGGATGAACAAAGGTACCGCCTGAGAAATCCAGAGACCTTTAGAGTGATTGGTGAGAATTATATGTTGGCAAAGAAGGACAGACAGTCTTTTGCATCCCTGGCTGCGTTTAAATGACGTGGCGTCCAGTGACCATGCACAGGAATAACCATTAAGTAGTTAACAAATTTGACTGGCTTACGTTAACGCCGATGCAGTGTGAGCACAACGGTTAATGATGTTCTGCCCTGCTGAGTCCTGTAACAGAAATAGAAACGGTGACTCCGATTCCTTGATATCTAGCAGGATAATGAATAATTCATAGATGTTCGTTATTAAAGAAAAAGTAATGGACAACTTCGTACCTGTGTCAATATCAAATCGGGGCTTTTCATTTTTTCGCCTGAATTGTGAGAGGAAGGGAAAGTGAGCAAGTTTTTATGCTTTACATTCTTCTCCTGTGTTTGAGACGTAGGATATTCAATCGCCAATTCCAAAGCTTATAATCAGCTGTGATCCAACGATGTCAATGCTGTCAAACCTAGAAAGAACTAATAAGAACAAACTGCCCCGTAGTCCTGGAGACACGTAGTCTTTCGTCTATATGCCGACTTTACCCACATTTGCATTTGGCTGCATATGACCCGCCAGTGTGACTATATGACGTTTTCAGAACATATAGCCGTGCGGGTGAGAGGAGACATACCTAGCACTTTGAATGTCGACAACGCATGCTTGAGCGACTCCCATGAGAGCGGATGCTGACAATGAAACTGCTCGTGGGTGCACGGGGATTGCCGCAGATCTGTCAGGTCACGTTATATAAAGTCTTCCCATGCTCTATTCTAGAATAAACTGCTGGTTCCAGAACTGGTTACATCAGAAAGTGCCAAACGTGGCGGTCTCGGCTCCTGCAACAGCTGACAAATAGTTGTGTATGTTTATCGTTATTGTATGATTTGTATTTGATTGGCCCATCTGTTCTTGTTCTGCAATTGTCACCATGGACGGTACAATGTCATCTAGCCACCCTCGCATTGACAACTCTAAGTTTTACAATCACTCTTGGTATTCAGACGTTGTTCCTAACACTCCTGACCTGTCCTCTCACTTTGACAGCACACCTGTGGCGGCAAGTTGATTAGGTTTTTTTCATGCATGCTCTGCTGACCTATTCAAGGCTCTTGCACGTGTGTTGTCTGATGAAGAAAAAAATATTTCTCTTGCTAGCCGTTCAGACGTATTCTCCATATTTCGAGATACTATAAATGATGTCCCTGTTTATTGTGTACCGAAAGATAAGGCACTCGAAGCCTTTTTCAAAGTCATTTTATCATATCGTGTACTCGACATATACACCCTTGTGTGTGAGGATAAGATGCGCCCTCCACGAACCTCAGGGCCAATGACGGAGAATAGTCGATCAGTAGGTTCATCCCTATTACCCATTTCATTGATTGAGTTTGTATTTTAGCCGGTAAACCCTTTAAACTCACTCCCAAACCTTATCGGGAAATTCCATAAAAACCTCGTACAACATCTGAATAAAATACATGCCGAATCTAGAGGAGAACGACCGAGAGACCGCCCCACCCCGAAGTTTACAGGTCCACGCATGAAGCTGTATTCCGAACTCACGTCTCGGGTCAGCAATAAGGGTGTTCAAAACACCATAATCAATCTTACAAGTGCGGCGCTACATCTGAGTTGTCTATTGAAGGTAATCTTAATTGATATCAATTTGAATGTCCATTAAAGTTGCCTCAGGGCAACCTCTATTTACCGTCCGATATCAAGGCAATCGAAAATATCATCGTTGACGAGTATTGTCCTTCCCGTCCTTATTAGAATGTCTGCTCATTGTCTTCGATGTGTATAGCGAAAGCAGGTCTAGCGACCAAGATCAATTAAAATACCTTCATACCGCGCATGGCAGTGCCATCGATGGTGCCGGTTCATATGGTTGCTCGACTATTATGCACAACGCACTTTATTTGGCATTGCTCGTATCCCCGCTCATGTTACTTCTTCCTCGTGAGTATGGGGTACTAACCGGTAAAGACTCCCTGCTACAGGTAAATTGATCTACCTTTTATTTTGTTTGAGCGACTCTGATTGCTTCCAAAGCTTTGGAGGCATGTTGGAGGGCTCGAACGTCCGCGTATCATCGTCGAGGCGGATCGAGCATTATGGCGAGTGTTATTCTCGGCAGCTCAGGGTGGTGACCTGCTAACCGAGTTGTCATCTGCTTTGAGTACCCTGACCGATCAAATTAACGAAGCGGCACCTGCTTGGATCGAAATTGTATCCGTCCCTTCCCCTTCTAAGAAGCGTCTCTGCGATGCTTCGCTTGCTACTCCTGCATCGACCACTTCAACGAGCGACGAAACCCAACGAGACGATGACGCAAGCCA
Source organism: Macrolepiota albuminosa (assembly GCA_027475525.1). NCBI lineage: Eukaryota > Fungi > Basidiomycota > Agaricomycetes > Agaricales > Agaricaceae > Macrolepiota > Macrolepiota albuminosa. Next base: position 654,081 of record JAMWFC010000056.1, on the reverse strand, counting down.
GTTGTTTGGACCCGCTCCGTTCCCTGTTGGATCGGATGCCTTACCAGGACCCTCTAATCGCTCGGCAAGCCCGTCGGGTCACGTAGATGTTCCTCATCCAACCGTCGGCGACAAGCCTGATGGTTATGAGCAGTCTTCACCTACGAGGCCCGATTTTTTTGACAACTTAGGGGACCTTATGGACGTCACACCTGATGATTCCCGTATTGACCCGTCTCCTAGTACAGATGCACTTGTCCGTGCATCGGAAGACACCACAGGTTCCGAAAACCTCAACCAGTTAACCGATGTACCTTCCTCTCCAAATAACGTCCGTGCGTCGGAGGACGCTATGGACGTATCGCCCGTTATTTCCAATCGTGACGTTGAGAATTCCCCTGAACCAGACCCTATGGACGTGACGCCCGACGTTTCGAACGTCGAGGATTCCCCTGCAGGTGACCGTGAGGTCAATCATACCAATTCTAATATGGCACCTGCTACTGGGGCACCTCTTCCCAATACAGAAGCACCGGATGGAGAGCAGATGACACCCGTAGTTACCGGTATTGGTTCATTAACTTTGGTCAACGCCTCCGAGACAACAGTTAACGACGACCTGCCTTCTCCCGAACCGGTGGTGACTGTCGGCCCCGCTAAGACTTCTAAAAACAACCGGAGAAAATCGGCGCGTATTGCGGCTAAAAACAAGCGACGTAGTACGGCACCCTTGACGCCTAGGAAGAGGAAAAGAAACTTTACGAGTAAGGCGCACGTTGACTCAGATAGCGCGAGCGAGTCTCCCATGTTGGACTCGGATGGCGCTAGCGATTCCTCCAATGACTCTGCTGAGGTAACGGCGGTTGCTTCACCCCTTGAAAATGTTGAGACAGATCGGGGTTATATTGACCTGACCCTTGAGTCTACGGTGAGTGACTGTCTATGTATTGGTCAACTGGTTGTGATTCTGGGTTTAGGATGATGAGGATAGCCATATGGTCAAAAAACCGAATCGTCTCGATCTCTCAGAATCATGGATCCTCCGTGAAGGGGACGCCGTACAAATACCTTTGACTGGCAGCAATGGGGTATTTGAATACACGCCAAAATTTCACGTGCGTATATATTCTATTCCGTTATAGTAGCCTTCCGTTCACTGCTCTGTAGCTTGACAGGGACCTTCTTTGGTTTCGCAGAATGTATGCCGCATCTATTGCTCGTCGGGATCGACCCTCGTCCGTGAAGGTGATGACTCAAACCGAGTATCACTCTTCATCTCCGCTTGCTCTCTCGAAAATATTGGCATCGCAATCATGCATTCTTGTTATTGGGAACCAGCATATTGACCCGGGCTTCAATGCGCGCTCCTTATCAGATGTATGTGTCCTGGACAATGTTATCCAGGTGCATGGTACGTTCTCCTTTGTTTTATTATTATTGTTGTTGTTGTTGTATTTAATTTAATTTAATTTGTTTTATTTTTTCCTGCAGATTTCACCATATCTGGTACCGAACGCTTGAAGCATGCAACCCCTCGAGATCTTCTAAGGACACTGGAATCTTCGTACCCAAGATCATTAAGTGCTTTGGATATCCCTGCTTCCCTAGAAACTTTTCCGCGCCTCCCGTTCTCAAGCGACTCAGCTGTCTGGGGAAAAGTTCAAGGTCACGGGTACTGTAAAGTGGAGGATTTTTATCCAATTTCGGATATGCGATGGAATCTAGCATCTACCAGCGGAACCCACCATTACTGGCACATCGATGCCAATGGTTTTGCTACCTTTGTCTTCGTCGAGACTGGCACGAAGTTGTGGTTCGTGGCGTCGCCCAAATCTGGAAATTACGATGACTTCGGAGACTGGGATCTTTACGTTAACGATTTTTACACCAGAAAGCCAAACGATGAAAAGTGGGACGTCGAGCTACTTGTTCTGCAGCCGGGTTCCATGCTGTTTGTCCACTGGTTATTTCTTTTCCTTATATTATTTACTGATAATATATTATTACAGCATTATGCGCCCGTGTCTACCTCACGCCGTAGTTACTCCCATACCAACAATATGCCGCGGGGGTCATTTCTACAACACATCGACTCTCGCTGCCTCGATAATCGGCTTATATCACCATTACGTTGCTTCCACATCAATATCCAACACCGACCACGCCTCCGCCTCATACACGGTGCTAATGCGCCTCCTCACCTATTTTGTCCTTGTTCTCGTCGACTCTGTGACCGAACACGGTACGTGTAGTCACCACCACATCTGTTTATACTGTTCACGTATGTGCAGATTACGACCATGGTCATGTTCCGGACACAAACTCATGGGACGGTGTGCTGATCCTTCTTTGTCTATGCAACTATTTTGAGTTGCATGATGCACTTGTGTCTACGAACTATGCTTGGAGCGGCGACCTTCGATCCTTTGAGGTGTCCGTCAAAAACCGGGTCCGCGCGCGAAGGCTTATGTACTGGTTCTTCTCCAATCACGAACTTGAAAGCGAGTCCGATGGCAGTGTCATAACGGGTCTGCCTGCGCTTGAATACATATCGTCTCGATTCCTGGCTACACATGCTTGTGTACTTATGCACTACAAAAAGCTCGCGTGGCTGAATAATTTACGCGGGTCCGACGCAAACACCCCACCGTCAACAACTTGTATCAACATTCAATCCGTCCTCCGCGATGGACCTGCCTGGAAGGCATACACCCTCGTCCGTCCGCGTCTTGGTGCTTCCGATGTCGATCCTGCCGAATTGACGTTTGCATGGAGGGGAAGCAGATACATTGTTCGCAGAGTTCCTACAGTTGACTTTTGTGAGTGTTTTCTGCGTCTAAGTCCTGACATTTCTCATCCTTCCTCAGCTTATCCGTACATCGACGGTTATGTTTGGCGCGACTTCACGATTGCACGCCAACTCGGCGTCACGCTCACAAATGTCAATCCCCGACGCGACGAGGACGCCGACTTGTCTTGCTGGGTCGAATTTTCTGTTGATGACTTGAAATCTTACAATGCCTGCCCTGATGTCGGTTATATCAGCGACACCCCCCCCGAATCTCCTGTACTCGCTCCTACAAACACGCCCCCCCGTAGTACCAGCCCCCGTCCTCCCAGCCCCCGTAGTCCCAGCCAAAGTGATACTTCGAGTAGCTCAAGCAGTGACGACGAATCATCGGACAGGCCCGGTGAGTTGCTCTGTACAGATATCAATATTGTACTCATTCGCGTAATCTAGCTGCTAAGCGAATCCGGCGGTCCTAGCGATTTTTTAAATATATATTGTAGTTTATCTCGTGGCGCGGTTGTTTATTTTATTTTTTTCTTTTGTAAACTTAATATCGTGTAGACCATCAAATAAGATGGTATATCCAGTGTCTCCAGTGCTTCAAAAGATTAAGATTGTTAAGTTGTTTACCACGCAGTAGCCTATAAAAACACTCGAGCCAGTGTTTGTATTTATCTCAAGCTATAGTACCCTGCTGCTGTAAGCTATCGCTCCAGCTATGGTTTACGTAAGCTGTTGCTACAGCAATATTTTATGTAAGCGGCTGCTCCAGCGACGATTTATGTAATCTGCCACTCCGTTATATTTTATGCAAGCTCCAGCGATGATTTATGTAATATGCCAGTCCGTTGACGTGATCACTCCGTCCTGATGTATACAGCCAACGTGGCTGTTCTGGAATTGCACTTTGACATATCGATCGAGCTAGTAGATTCACTTTCCCTTATCATTTTATGTCCAGTTGTCAATCCGTCGTGATACCAAGATTCGTTGGATGCAGATACGTAGCGGCTTGAAAAATGAGAGTTGCCAAAATATATAACTCCTTTTAGTATGTACTTACTCACACTCGCAGAATCAACCGTCGTGATTTCAAGCCTCTTATCCACATTAACTGATACGCTTGATATATCGAAATAGACAATCGGAGGAGCCATCAAAAACTGAGAAACCTTGATTAGTCGTCTCGCACACGAATCACACCTTGTGCTTGTATAGCACCAAAAATCATCAACATGCTCACGAATGGATGGTCTTCCTGGCGTCAGTATGATCATTACTGATTTTGATTTAACTCTCCGACGGGCCGTGGCATGGTGAGCTGGACAGACCATAAACGAATCAAGCACATCTGACGCGTTGACAGATAGTTCGTTAATCAAAGAGTGTACAGACGTGTATTCACCAAATGGGAACTCTCTGTGATTCCTCTGAGACAGCTTGGTCCGAAGCCATTCCCTGGTCTCCTCGAGGGCCTCATGATCTCCCGGCGCGATACTATGGAAATCTTTCACTAGATGTTTGTTTAGACGCGGGCTCGATGTACTAAGCTTTCGAGACCATTCTAGAGGGTCTTCTCGCCATAAGTTGTATATAATAGACAATACGGAATCGTATGCGCAACTGTTCAGCTTCCATGAACAGGCAAAGGGGGGACAAGTACCTTGCAAAATAGACAGACTATCTGCGTGACTCAACCGTCGGCGTTTGCTTGGACCATGCTCAATATCTTCCTGTATCTTCCGTTTTCCTGTGCTACATGGATCCTTATATACCTTGGCCCCTCTGGCAGGAACGAAAGTGTTTTTGGGCAATGGTCTTTCTTGCAGTGGCCTTTCTCTTGATATTATATGCCAATTTATGTCTATGTACCCTGAATCATCAAATTGATCGTTTTTACTCCATCTCAGGGACGGATGCAAATGAGGAGGAAAGTAGGTGTCGCTTTTGCATCGTCTAAATGATGCTATCAAATCGGACCGTCTTGGAGCGTCATGGAAACCCTTTGGCAGCTTCCCTACATACCTCAGCCTTGTTATCTCATCCAGCAACTCCAAATCCCGGAACTCCTGGCGTAGTGCGCCAGTTGCTTTTCCTTGAATGACGGTTCTGTCAAATCCGCGTATTATAATAGTTCCGGCTGCAGTAGCGCTTCGGGACAGTGCTGTATAGTAAGCCTGATGGGATTGACATTTGAACAAGTCAACAGGATTGAAAGGCCTAGTCTTCCCTTGGCTAGCGTAATCGGTTATAGCATAGTTGACGAGTATTTCGACTTGTGATCGCGAAATTGTAATCTTTTGATCGTTAGGTAGACTGCATTCAGTCGAAACTGTGCTTCTAGTTATTGGTACTACGTCTTCAGAAAGACCTTCTATCTGTACGTGGTGCGGTGGATTCTTCAGTTTTACAAACAGCGTGTCTATCATACGTTGACCAACAGAACCCGTACACGACTTCCATCCATATACGTAACCTTCTTGACCATTTGTGATACAGAGCTCTGTGGCAATGTTAGTCTTGATGATAATAGGTAAGCCGACGCATAGCGACAGTTTGCCTGCAACTTGACCAGATGTGGATGAAGGAGGCTGCTCCCATAAAATATTCTGAATAGAGGAGTGTAGAGGAACTCTGTTTCTACCTGATGCTCCTCGACCTTTACCTTTGCATGTGCTCTCGTCACCCTTGTCAAGTACAGTATCTTCGCTAAAGAAATCTGTCAGCTCGAGCCCACTCTCCAGGGCAAATCTACTACTTCCAACCACATTGACAGCATCTTTATCTATGTTGTGTGCTGTTATGATAGACACATTACGGAAGTCATCATTGAGAAGCGAGGAGTCTGAAAGATTGGAGACTCGCCGAGACTCCAGGAACTGGATATCGTCTTTGGTGCATGCTCGATACCTCATGTTAGCGAGGGCCGTTCTAAAGGATTTGTCGTCTGGACTTTGCATTGTCTGTCTCATATTCTGTCTCAATATGACTACTGCAGTAACCTGGTGCCAAACTGCTTTACCCAATGCAGCCTTTTGTTCGTTCAGATCGATAGATCGCATACCCACACTGCGACTGTACAGCGCTGCATTCTCACGGCCAGTTACTGGCGGCAGCTGGGCAAAATCGCCAGCAAACACCATGTTCATACCGCCAAAAGGGAGGTGCGACAGACCTGTAATCTGAGTAAGGCGCGCTGATATCTTGTACATATCCCTGCAAGACAACATGGATACTTCGTCGAAAAATACATATTGCACCCCGATAAGGCGTGACTTTACTTGAGCCAGTTGTGCCGGAGAGTCACGTACCATATCATTAATTCCAAACAGATAATGGTAAGTCGATCCACCTAACAGTGATGCTGCAGTGCCGGTAGGAGCAACCACTGCAAACCTATGAGATTCTCCACGGGCTGCAAAGTATTGGGACAGCGCTTTAAGCACCTGTGTTTTCCCGGTGCCCCCCATACCCCCCATATACATTCTCAACTGTTCGGGGTTAGAAGTGGCAGCGTGGTTAGCCACTATTCTAAATGCTCTGGTTTGTTCCTCATTGAGATTGAAACTGGTAGTAATTTCGGATATGGTGGGTTCCCATTTGATATTTAAATGTTTTTTCTCTAGGAAACTACGATCACATACTTCCACAATGCCCGGCTTGTTTTGTTCATCTGATCTTCCAACGCGCTGTTCACGAACAGACAACATGTCTTTTTGCCTATCTTTTAATATGGACGCACGAGTTTCACTGACCTTATGTCTCCAGTAAGTACCGGGCATGTCTGACACCGAAGGTGAATGCTTCGTTGTATCAGGGGAGGTTTGGGCCATTACAGGCTTATCCCAATTCAGGTTCGTCATGGTGGAAGTCATAATAGCCATGTCTCTCCGACGTTTTAATTCGGTTTTGCCAATCTCATTACTACAGTCAAGGTCTATCCCGTAGTCCTCAGGTTGTCCGTTATCTTCGTCGTCCACATAATCCTTTTGTTCGATATCTCTGATATTGGAAACTGAATTGTCCATTCCCGGGAATGCCATACCGCCTCGCTTCAGTTGTGCATAGAAGTCGTCACGGGCATCCATACACTCATACTTAATATTCATATTAGCCATAAGACACAATTGCCTCTCGGTAAAATGGTGGCTGTCGAATGCTGCGCTCCATAAATCATACTTGTTTTTTAAATCAGCACCTGAACGCCAAGGCTTGAATAAGGTAAGCATTGTGACGCAGTATTCGTCTCTATCCCCTTTATCACGCCTTGGAAGAGTAGGACCTATGAAATTGGGCACGCGCTTCTGCCCTGGCGGATACACAAGGGTAGCATGAGAGTCCGACAAGGGATGATCGTCTGTAAAGTTGACGGTCAGTGTGTTGGCCGTTTTAGACTTGGAACTTTTGTTCCCTCTACGAGTTGATTTTACTCGTTCGCATCTAGAAGCCCATTCGTACAATGTCATGTTGCGCAATTCTATGCCACGGTATATGTAGTCAAACACAGGAGATAGTCCCACTACTCGGCCTTTCTTTCTGATGATCGCTATTTTGTCAGACCCGTATGAACTGTCAGTTGGCTGATCTTCGGGCCAAGCACGTTTGACCTCGCGGACGAAGCTGGGCCAATGAAGATTGGTGAATTTATGGTCGGTGTAATGATCGGGGTTACCAAGAAGGTACATACATATCATCGGGGAACCCATTTCTGACTTTGCACTCATTACATTGGCCATTTTTGTCATGAGAGACCTTGCTTTTTCTTGCTGTGGGAGAGGTCCGTTAACAATATCTTGGTATTTTGTGAGCACTGTGCCAACGGCCTCAAATGCTGTGTACGTTTTAAGCGATGATTTAGTTATATATTTAGTGACATATAAAAGGACACCCCTGACCGCCGTTCCCGAACGAAGACTAGTTACATCAGTGTTGCATCTAAACAAATAACTCAAAGATGCGGTGAATGTATTCAGCCATGGTTCCGCTTTACGCATATTGAGCGCACCTGTTAGAGGGTCGACTTCAGTCTGTTGGAAGAGTTCTTTGGGAAACCGAGCCTTACATCTGCCCCATTTGTTGTCTAGACATCCTTTATTCTCTTTGCCTAATTTTTTACTTCCGTCCTTCTTATATGATGTATGGCAGGTATGCACATTTGACCTAAATACAATGTCATCTACAGTGTTACGGAATTGAGTCCACCAATTAGATGTCTCCTCACATCCGACACACTCCTGGGGCAGTGCCTGAGGGTCAGATTGACCAGCATCGGGTATACTGTCCGTAGAAGCATCACGGGCTGTTGGTACTGGGAGTCTGTTGATTGAAGTTTCTTGTTTACTCCGACACAAATGATCGGGAGGAGGGGGCTGGGGCATCGTCCGTGTGGGATCAATATATTCTGGCATCTTCTTGGATTTTTCAATGTTATCTATTACTTGGTCCATCGTCCCTGTAAGGAAGTCGCCGGTGAAGGCAGATTCCAGATATTCTACTAGGGCCCTCTGAAAGTCAGATGAGGGGTCCATGATTTTCCGACGAGCTTCCTCAGGTGATAGACTTCCACGAAGCCAAAGAAGCATATGCAGATGCAAGGTAAGTCTACCTTGCTGCTCGACTGTCCCGTAGTATGCAGACGTGTGACCATACAAGCCTTCGTGCTCAGTATCAACACCCAATACGTGCTTTATGAAAGCAGACACCATAAAATGAAAAAATCTGGCCCCTGCAACAGGATTACGTGCAATAAGTCGATATGCAGTGTCAGAAGGTAATAATACATCAGGTTCAAACTTTATATTATCACCGGCATAGTACAAACATATAGGGTGTCTGATATCCACAGGCGACAACGTTATAAACCAAGAAGGTGCGCCTTTGTCAATCACTAATGACCATATCTCGTTCCTCATATGCTTTTTTGTTATTGGAGATCCGTCGATCCGGCCCGACACAGCATCAACGTCTTCAATAACTTTGAAACATTTCTGTTCCTCCTGGTTCGTGGGCTTGATAATCTCGCCTTTGGCCATACGATCAGCCATACTTTTGAGTAATTCCACGTCGAGACTTGCTATGCGTTCAGCAATATGAGCAAAGTCGTTTCTTTCAATCGCCAGAAAGCCCCCTGTAGTTGCGGCTCTGATCTGCTCATGACTGAATGCCGCAAAGGGAAAGCCAGTATCTCTCTGGAACCGCTTATCGTGATACATGAGCAGATTGCCTTTGTGAACCTTAACAGAGACACAGCCTTTTACACAGCCTGGACCCCCAAAGCCATACGGAAACAACCAGGGAAACATTTGGGGATAAACAGTTGCGTCCTTCATCCAATTAACCGGACGGGATGAATGTCCAACCAGCAGTGCTTTGCCATTGGAGTGCCAGTGCTTCAAAGCAATGCCTTTAAGCTCATCTTTTGTTTTTGCTGATAGGCTCTCCCCCGTCAGTCCATGCACGACAAAAGGACAATCACCGGCTGATACCCCATTGTCTCCATCAACCTTGTAAACAGCAGGGTCAACTGTTCTGTTTTCCTCCAGAGACTCTTTGTAAACGACCTTTACAGGTGGTGTATCTTCTGGATAGTCGTCAAGATTGCTATCGCATATTTCAATGTCCGTATAAGCAGAGTGATTAAGCTTGAGCCATTCCAATGCCTGCTTCACAGCGTTTCGGCGGACAAGCAAAGGCAATCGTTTGAGATCTTCCCCAGTAGGCTGACAAGGCCCTGTAAATAGAATAGCTAAAACATCATCCATGTCAGCCCTCGGAGGAGGCAGTACATGGTAAACCTTTTCAACGGGAGATTCAAAAGCGATCAAATGTGCGTTCATTTTGCTGAGACCCGAGGACGACACATGTGTGAAACAGAGAGACCTGCGTACTTTGGCGACAAGGAGCTGTTCAACCCAATTTAAACGGGATAAAACAACTGGAACAGCACCAATCCAAAAACCGTTTGCAAGTGCATACTTAGGAACTTTGCCCTTCAACAATGGGATCCTGCACTCTGAACAGACAGAATTGCATCTATGATCCAACACCGGGCCTTTTATTTCTCTCACAGATTCCGTTCCTGAACGCCTCTCCACTCTGGTAACTCCTTTGGCGGATAACACACCGAGAAACCCTTTCATACTTTTTAGAGTATGCATATCCTTAACTGGGCGCAGCAAACCACAAACAGCGCAACCACTCTCTTCTAATTGCGCTGGACCTGTTTCGTTGCAAAAGTCGCGTATGATTTGAGTAGTTAGGCTTGGTGTAAGAGGCGCAGGAGGAAATTCGGGCTTGTCAGGGCCCCGAACATCTGCCTCAAGAACAACTTCATACTTTTGATTACGCACTACAGAGCGTCTCAGCGTGTTTCTTGCTTGTGAACTGAGTTCAGCCGTCAATACAGTAGACCAACTAACGCATTTCGAGCAACTGTGAGAATTAAATAAATCACTTGGATGTGACGCTCTAAAACGCTTAGGCAGCACAATCCCATGTATACGCGCTACGGATCGTAGCTGCTTCAATGTGAGATGTTGTGAAAGGGTAGACAAAGGCAGCCTAGCATGCACGTATCCTGCAGCAATCGGGTACGACAGCAAACCTACATCATCTGCATGATTGATGAATTTGAATACGTGTCGCGGGTTGTGTTTGCCCTGACTCGCGTCGATGTACGTATCTACTTGTGCAAAGGAGAACGCATAGGTTTTACCACCGCCTATAGGTCGCCTGAGGACACGTTTAGGTTTACGAAGCGATCTTTGACGTCCGAGGGACTTGCGCGCGGACAATCGACCACTCCTACGGGAAGCTCTAGACGCAGATAGATGCGAATACCCTGATATTCTAAGTCCAGGTACCACAAACGATTTTACTGCAGAAAGGGTTGAGCTAATAACGATGTGTTGGTCCAAACAAGGCCACGTATCAGGCAAACGGTATCCACGCAGTAAGGTTTCGACAGCAAACGTAACATTACATACATTGTTCCTCATCATGCGGTTACACAATATAGGACCTAGGTGGCATCGGCGCAGGCACGCTAGAAAATCGTGACGGGACATGAGGGATCGCATCACAAAAAGTCGCGTTATCCTGCATCGTTTGAACGTCGCCGGAACAGTCGAAAATCTACAATAATATAACCAGGGCATATAGAACCGAAAAAAAACATAGTATCGATTAGGTATGTTGACCCTAAAAAAGGAAAATACCCAATGCGTGTGTGTCCTGTTGCCCATGGAGTCTTGAATTGCAAGGTATGTGCACTGATTTGTGCACATATCAAACCGTACAGTAGTATGGCATTCTGTATAGGTACGATAGCATCGTTCAGTATCACGGATCGAGCATCGCTCAGTATCATAGATCGAGCATTGCTCGGCGTTCGACAGAACACATAGGTATCGAGAGCGCGCGGGTTGAATTACTGTAGGCTCCCTGTCGACCGTACATGAGATATGTCGCACCAAATTAGATACGTGCATACCTTGTGAACGATGCATATTTAAAAACAACGAGCAATATATGGACTGATAGCCAGGCACCGTACACAGACAATCTCATCGTTGAAATCAATTCACGAGTACAAAACAAGTTACATATGAAGCAACCATCACTATAGTCACCTGATCTAATATTACATCACAACTCGAAACCATCGATGGAGCGATAGCTTACATAAACCATGTCCAGAGTAGCAGCTTATATAAACCATTGTTGGGGCGACAGCTTACATAAACCACTGCTGGAGCGACGGCTTACATAAACCACCGCGAGAGCCATAGCTTACATAAACCATTGCTGGAGCGATGGCTTATATAAACCACTGCTAGAGCAACAGCTTACATAAACCACCGCTAGAGCAATAGCTTACATAAACCATTGCTGGAGCGACGGCTTACATAAACCACCGCTAGAGCAACAGCTTACATAAACCACCGCTGGAGCAACAGCTTGCATAAGCCACTGCTAGAGCGACAGCTTACATAAACCACTACTAGAGCGACAGCTTACATAAACAAGCATTAACACAGTAACCGAAGGTAACGCGACGAAAGATTCAAAGCACGTTGGAAGTACAATTAAATCCAGTGGGGTAACAAACCATTTATACATAGATTTGCCGAAGAAAAGATTATTCACTCAGTGAACAAACGGTCAAACAAACAACGGCTCAACAAAAAGTCTGTCTATATCGAGACTATCAAAACAACGCAACACAAAAACGACTGCTAAAAGTAACAAGTAACGTCCGATGGCTAGATGGCTAAGGTCACAACTGATGTCACAATCCGCCCGTCTGCACTGTGCCTCCCAGGCGGAAGGTCGCCGAATGCCATTTTTTTTTTTTTTTTTTTTTTTTTTTTTTTTTTTTTTGGCACAGTCGACCAACAAGGACAAAGGAGCGGCGAAAGCAGGAACTACTTACGCCCCTTGGACTTGGCCTTCCCCTTAGTGGCACCGGCGCGGTCCACCACAAGAGCAGGTTCAACAAGACGCATCACGTAAGTAGGGTCGTGCAACACAATGACAAACAGCAAGTTCAAGGTGAGATACCTGAAAAACGTGAGAACATATTCAAACACAACGAACACCAACGTACTTGTGACCACCGGACTCATACCAGTTGGCACTAAAACCAACACTGACGACAGAACTTTCCGGAACCTCAACATTGTTGTTTTCGTATGGACGCCAAGAAGGAAGAGAATCAAAGTCACTGGGCGTAAAACGGAACGGTTGACCGGTTTCTACCCTGCCGTCATACACAGGCACTGAGAAAATGTTAGAACACCATCTGGAAACGAGCATAACAAGAACCTTTTTGATCAAACTCAACGACCGGCTTATACAGATCGGCAACCCCAGCCGATTTGAACACAGGAGCATCCATCTCGGTAAACATTGAGTTACTCTTTATACCGGAGGGCCTCTTGGACTTAGGGGTCGCGTACCCACCGTCTGAAGTCACATCAAATGCAGAACCAACAAAAACAACGAATCACGACTCACCAACATTGTATGTAGGGGTTTTACCCTCACCTCTAGTAACAAATGCCACACCATTACCAGAAATAGTACCTCGAACACCGTCCGGGAGGTTGAAAACACAACCCAAAACAGCAAACTGGCGAAGAGACTCTTGATGGAATTCAACAATCTCGATACGATGCTGACCATACTTGTCAGACGGACTCCCAACAAGAACAGAACTGTCAAATAAATGCGAGGCAGTTACCACTCCAGAGGTAATACAGACACAGAAGGGACCCGTCAAATCCCGAAGAGCCAATCGCTGCTTCGGGGCATTGAGTTGGACAGGGTCAGTCCTGGCCAAGTTAACGTAGAAGGCGTGACGATTGAATAAAAGAGAAGACGACAACGAACTGTTGAAAAAGTCATACATAAGAACAGAAAAAAATACAAAACAAGAAGCAAAACGCACGTCCAATTGTCTTCATTCATATGCTCAGCAACAACACCAATGCGCGCGTAACGGATTTTACCGTCACTGTTCATTTTGTCATATCCAAAAGGCTGGATTATGAGTTGTTTCCTGACGACAAGTTGAGTAAATGCAAGCAAAATAGTAGACGTTGGTCCGCACTTAAGGAACGGCAGTCCTTGATAAGTCGACACCATAAACTTTTCTTGGATAGAAGGCTGCATGACCGCATCCACTGCAAGCTCTTCCGCAGGATCGAGACAAGGATCAATGCTGCAGCAAGACATCAACAAATGAGGTACAGAGACGAAGGGAAGAAAATAAAATAAAATAAACATACGGTTCAACAGCATCTGAGCGGACAATCGAAAGCGGAGCAGCCAAAGCAGACGAAACGGGGACGGGAGGCACGGGAGACTCGCCATCTTCCGACAATCCATAATCGGGAGCAGAACTATCATCGACAATAAAGTCCGATAGCGTGTCACTATTATTGTCCGCAACATCCCAATCGTCGATGTTATCATCGCCCGCCGTGACAACAAGAGGCTTCTTAACAAGCGGTCTAGGTACGGGCCGCTTAGCAATCCTATACCAAAGCGAAAAGAACAAAATGAGCACAAGCAAATAACAGAAGAAACAATCCACACTGACACAACAGGCAAGTCATCATCGTCATCGTCAGACAAGTCAACAAGTTTTTTGGGTGCAAATTCGTCATCCAAATTCGGACTAGCGGCCTTGGCCGCAGCTCCGGCACGCGACCTTTTAGGGCTTGACTGGCTCGCAAACAAAGCCTTCTCCGTCATGGTACGGGAGCGCCTTGAGAGTGCAAAACATAAGGCAAACCGCGCATGAACGCGAACAAATCAGAAATCACGTACACAGCACGACCACTTGACAAGGTCGCATCTTCAGCAGTCAATCCAGCCATAGCCCGACTACATAGCAGCAGTCAAGCAAAGTAACAAGGAAAACGGAGATACAAACATGACAGGTGTATCAACGGACGGAATAGACACAGCCCTCTTTTTCTTGGGCGACGGCGTGGCAGGAACACTAACAGAACTGACACCAAGACATTAAGTAAAACGATAGTCACAAATACAACAAGTAACACACGAACCCATCATGCGAAGCAGAAACCTTTCGCTTAGACGGCGACCCGCCGTCAATAGACCTAAATAACATTAGCATTACAGATTACAACACGAAAAGAGTACTCACCCAGCAGATGGTTCGCCTGTTTCAGATCCAGAAGCTGTCGCCGCAGAAACGCTATCAAATATGCTACAATAAGCAAATTAGCAAGACCAACCGGAACTGAAAGAGCCGTACACACGCTTGCAACCTATCCGCACTCCTGCACCGAGGACAACAAGTTTTTTTCTTTAAAAAAAAAAAAAAAAAATCAAAGACACCAATATAAAACACACATGGTCTTGAGTTGGTCAACAAGTGTCTGAGCCTTATTCTCTTCAGACTTTATCTTGCGAGGGGGCATGGGTTCGTATAGTGACACAAAACACACAGAGAAAAAAGAGGAGGCGGAGAGGGGATTATCAAGGAGAGTGGACAAAGGACACTTATATAGAGCAGCAAGCTGCACGTCGCATCAAGGAGGGAAAGACAGTATAACGTAAAGAACGGTGTATCCCTTTCTTCGAACAAAATAAAATTAAGTAGAATGAAAATTTCAGTAAGACAAGATTCACAGAAGGCACAGCGGGACCTTTTAGATAGAACACAAGCATTGCAGATCCACAACTCGTAACGTTGTACCTTAATAGCCGTAACCTCAGAAGGGCAACACACTAGAGATTCACCAATGAGAGGACAAAGAAAGAGAGACAGAGGAACATCATAAGGTCTGTCCCTGAACAGTTGAGGATGATAAAACGAAGCCAGAAACGAAGCCAGAAATTAATGTACCACTGGAGACAGACTACGGGAAGCGTCACGATGACAGGCACAGAAGGTACCAAACAACCGAAGTGCATATACCAAAAAAGACGAAGCCGATAGGAAGGAAACGAGTTGGGTATGGGATAGGTAAACCAAGATACGTCACGTCATACACAGGAAAACAGTCGAGGCACTCACTGATCACTTCCTGATACTATAAAGAATACACAGATAGCACAACAGACTAGAAGGATATCAAGACACAGCAGCAATACAATGTACGTCTAGCCACTGTCCGACAGGTGTATTATACTGACAGAGCCACAGTAGATATATCATAACAAAAATGACCTTAGGAGCAGATTACGACACAGAGGCAGCAAGTAAGCAACGTTTACAGACATCTCAACATCAGTAGACTCATCACGCAACCAAGAAACTGCGATTGAGAAAGCCATACGCAAAGGAGAAGAAGAAAACGACGTTATGTTGACCAGCGTCGCAAACGTAAGTAACCAAACCGCACACCGTATGTCGGACTATCAACATACAAGACATAACAGGAACCAAGATGGGCAGAAGCCATTAAGACAAAAGAAGTAAATAAGCCTCACTCATGGCGACTAGTGTACGTCCATGAAGACGGCGATATATCAGACGAGGAGTTGGTTTTCACGGTATACGGAGCCATAAGCGAAAAGGATCTCCTGCCACTGAAAAGAGAAACACGCATGAGGTGCGTTCAATGAGATCCAACAGAACAGAGTCTAATCACATAAAGCAGCGACTACAGACGACTGAAATACATGAAGCAATACGTGAAGCTGGACGGCCTAGGAACAAAACATTTCGACGATGCAATGATAGGAGCAACGGAGATTAACAAGCACTTCGAACTTGAATTCTCAGAAGGCCGTCTCGAATGCTGGTATAACGCGTTCCTCGGACAGCAAGAAAGATCACTAGACATCGCGAACAGGATATTTACACCGACATGCGATGTAGAGAAGAACGAACAACACATTCCCATGGACAGGGAACTAGACCCGTACAATCTCACAGAGAAAATAAGGCAGAAAGGGTTCATGATTACCGAAGACAACGTGGTCCAATTTTCGAAGATGAAGGTAAATGAAGGGAACAGGACAACGTAAGTACAACACAATAGAGCAACACACAAAACTGAAGGAAACTTAAGATACGAACATTACAAGCCGGAAAGATTCCGAGTGGGAGACCTCGTTTCTGTCCAGCTATCTTTCCAGATTGTTAACCTGGCGGGTGGGAAACTCAAAATGCTTCTCGTATTGAGATCCATGACTCTTATCGAGCACCGGTCTAGCTTCATAAAAGTGAGCGACAAAGCAACACAGTAAACACACTGATAAACACCCCACAGAACGTAGTATCCAACGAAGGGACCAAGAACAAACTGAAGAGAAAGCTGAGAGACATTTCAGACAAGGGCCAGAACAGAATGGACGTAGACGCATCAGGCAACGGCAACCAATGATTACATCGATCAAAAAGCCTTCAATTGCGACCACGACACTCGGATCTCATTCGCTTTGTCACATTGTCAATAACGGCCTCGTTGATCTTTGCCAATCGCATATAGTTTCGACTACGATTCACAGACACTTGCTTGGGTCTGACTATATTGTCGTCCTGCTTCCTTCCCTAACGAGTCCACTGGACCCGTATTTTGTTTCTCCCTCATCCACCGATCCTTCTCGTTTTAGTCGCTTTTATAGTATTCCCGCATCATCACATTACCAAATACACTGCATTTGCCCGCAAATGTAATATCACAAACAAACAACCGCGAAGGCTTACATAAACCGCAGCTGGAGCGACGGCTTACATAAACCATAGCTGGAGCAACAGCTTACAGAGCAGCAACTTACATAATGTCAACTTACATAACCAGCGGCCAGGAATTTGTTTCTATTTTCTTTTGACGCGACCCCAACTTGTACATATTTTATTCACTTTCGTACTTCTTCACTTTTGTTGTTCACCAGTTCATTAGTTCAATAATATTTCATTCCTGCTGACAAGTCGATAGCTACCTATCTAGTGTAAGTAGATTATGTTATCGTAATATAACGATTCATCTATCGACGATGTAAACGACTGCTGGAGCAAAGAAATAATGAAACATTCTCACATCTGTCAGAAAACATAACAAATTACATACACAATAAAAATATACAAACAGGAAACAAATGAAAATAAATCAAGATAAAGGATAGCAAAACAAACAAATAAAAATAAAAAACACATTCGTATATATAATCCATCGACTTGGTGAAATAAACACAATAATGCGCTCAACACAAGAAAATTATATATATGTGTATATAAAGAAAACGCAAGGATTTTTCAACATGAGGATGAACATAATAGCCGGTAGAGATAGCCGAAAGGGAGCAAATATCGAGGACATGGCAGTAATAGCCGGTAGAGATAGCCGAAAGGGAGCAAATATCGAGGACATGGCAGTAATAGCCGGTAGTAATAGCCGGTAAAGATAGCCGAAAGGGAGCAAATATCGAGGACATGGTAGTAATAGCCGGTAGTAATAGCCGGTAAAGATAGCCGAAAGGGAGCAAATATCGAGGACATAGCCGGTAGAGGAAGAGAACGGCAACTGCCGAGATCACGTGAGGGGCACAAATTTCGAGGACAAAATGCGTGCCAAAGCAGGTAGTAAAACCTCAGTCTACTAAAGTAGACCTCGGAACTGTACCTCAGATTAAGATACTTACGGTATCTGTGTTTACTTAGGTACAGAATAGAGTCATTGTTACACAGACTGAGGATTAAGATACTTACGGTATCTGTGTTTACTTAGGTCCCACGGATTCAGATTCCAACAGGGGCCTGCATTTTGCACAATGCATCATGGAGCTCCTGGCTTATTGGGGATTGCAGCTCACCATGGACCCTTACAGGTTTCAATGTTTTGAGCAAAGGAACCTATGGTTCCTTTCCCCAGACAGCAGCAATGAATTTGTATTGCAATACTAGAATACATGAGTTACTGCTTACCTCATAAGTAAAGCCACAGGCAGAATCTTTACACATAGATTATATCATAGTACACGCTTCTCAGTGCTTGTAACACTGCGTGCTCTGCTCCTTTTCACCAGGTTCTCTGTCTGATTTCCCAACAACTTGAGTTTCAGCTGGCACATCTGCAACCAGAATCCAGCAAGCAGAGAAACTTCCCCAATCACATTGAAAACACTTTGTATCAATATGAGAGTTGACAGAAGGGAACAGTAGATCATCTCTAGGATATGAGTGATCCTCATTTTCCCCGGTGAACATTTGATTACATCAAGAGGAGCTGTATGATAACATCCGAACAATTTTTGAGCAACATCTGGAGGAAACCCCTCTGATACACGGCCCCAAAGCTGTTCTTCTCTGTATTTAGAGAGAATAAAGTCATGGTGTAGCGCAGAGCGGTAGTGATTGGGGGGAGAAAAGGTACAGACTAAGGTATAGCTTTCAAAACCTACGAGTGATAATTAGAACTGAAAAACTAGGTTATAGACCAAAAACCCAAGGAAAAACCGTATTGTAAACCATGTATAACAGAGGCAAAACGCGAGTGAACTCCAGCCTCCTTGAGAAGACATGCCCAGCGGTCGACTTTAAGAGGAGTGGTTATAGGAAAGTAATGTTCAAGCAGGACATTCCTGGGCGGAGCGTTGTCCCTCACCGCACAGGGAACAGGCATGTCGATGGGGGCAGTTAACTGTTGAGCAGGAGTGGGGGCCCATTGAATGCGTAACAGTGAGAATTTCTGTCGGTATCAACGAAGCGATTGTTTATTTTTCGCAAGATTTTTCCCGATCTTGTGCAAGAATGGAATCTGTGATCATCGCCACCGCACACCATGCACTTGAATTTTGATCCTGCCCGGGTTGAATCTGTGCTGTAGGGGTGTTTTCTGCCTCCTCTTCCGCCACGACGGAACTGTGAAGAGCGAGTCGCCTGCGCTTCTGTGAATGAGAGGTTGCGAAAGGAATGAGTGGTGTCACAAAACGGGAAAGATGAGTCTCGAAAGGACTGTATATTGGAGGATGAAGTGGATGGGGAGGAGTCACTGAAAAGCAAGTCCGATGCTTGACCCAAAAGACCCCGGATGCGATCAGTTGTGTGGTCCTGCAGCTTTTTCTCGAAGACAAGCTTGTGCCATACATCCACCCGAATGTTCCCATTATTGTGGAGGTATGCATGACGAATGTAGATATCATATGCCAGGTACACGGGAAAATTTGTACTGTAGTCAGGACAACGGATTATGTAGTCATAATGGGCCTTGAATGTATCCGCAATGGCGCCCGCCGTTGGGCCTCCGATTAAGGCCTCCGGTCCTGCTTTGAGACAGTGCCGAATCACCCAGACAAGAGTAGTCGAGGCCTGCATGAATTCCAACGGGGTGATTGAACACTCCTTGCTCAGGTCGAATGGTGCACTGGAAACATGGAGTTCACCGGAGGAGGTCAGGGAAAGGGAATAATAGCCATGATGGTCAGGTGCCATAAGTGCTTTGTGACAGGCCTCATTTGTTAACAGGTCGAGAGGAACGTAGACAGACCAACCATCATTGAAAACTCGCTGAATTCGGAGTGGGATAGGCACCACATTTGGATCCAACTCTGTGGCTGCAGTTGGAGGGGCGCCCAGAAGCGAAAGAGCTGATTGATTCTGAGCACTTGAATTTTCGTGGTGAACCACAGGATAGTGTGGAAGGTAGACGGAAGATAGCGGGATGACGGAAGAAGGGAAACCGGGCAAGGTCGGAGGCAAAAGCGAGTCTGATGCATCTGACGGCTGCACTACATTGAACGGGGTGAGTGAAGGGCGAGAAAATGGCTCAAGGAGGGAAGCTGAGGCCTGCTGAAGGAAAGACTCCGCCTCTGGTGGAGAATGTCCGCGGCATTGCGTGGATCTGGGAACCTGGGAGGAAGGGGACACTCGGATGGTGGGTACTCGCAGTGGAGAAGGCACATCAGAGGCCCCGGATGACGGATCGGAAATGACGTCAGGACGAGTAGTTGCCGCTTGGGGGGCGATGGTCCGGGCACCGGAGCCATCGCAATCTGTCGAGTCCACGTCATTATCCTCGTCAGACTCTTCGTCTATGTCTCTGTCTATAGTGGGCTGGCGCGGTGCAGGAACGCGAAGGCCGCGCCGAGAATCTGGGTGCTGAGAACGGGTGCAAGGGCGACGCGTCGAGCGCGAGGTCGCGGGCAAGGTATCCGAAAGAGTGCAAGTACTCGCCATGAAGGAGCACAGAGGAAGGAAAGCCGACGATGTAGAGGTAGCGAAATTCGATGCAGAGAGTACGTAGTAGTTCTTGTTCAAGTTGTAAAGGCGCACGTGCTCGCGACACCATTCCTGCGGACTTATATGTAAAGCTTGTTCTTCCTCAAGATGTAAGGTTTGTTTGTTCGTAAGAAGAATAATTATAGTACGTTGACCACCATATTCTCATTACATGAAGTAGGTAGTTCATCCTATTTTACAAGTCCAGAGAAGCATTTTCACCAACAAAGTCCTCAAGTGCACAAAGCATTGGCCGCGCAAGTACTTAAAGACACTGAGAATAGAAGTCATTTTGAAAAGTGCAAGTGGTGCCAGCAGCGCACACGGTGGGACCGGTGTAGCCAATACCCCCGCTGTGAAAATTTTAGTAATCAAAGGTCTAAGCACAGAGAAAGGAGAACTGACCATTGACCGAATTTGACCTGTGTGGCGGTGGAAGCAGGCGCGCTCGAGGTGCCGGTAGGGCTAGTAGAGCCAGTGGAGCCACCAACAGAAGTTGTGCCTGTCACGGTACTGGTGTAAGTCGATCCGATTTCACCAAAGCGGATGTTGGAATAGGTAACGGAAGCATTGGGGGAGTTGCTCTCGACGTCGGAGGGCGTACCGGAGCTGGTTGAGCAAGTGCCTCGAGCAATACCAGGAGTAGAGGGGTCAGCGTCGGTGGGGTAGTCCGAGTCGAGCCAGAGCATGTTGACTGCGTGGTCATCCCACACGCTCAGAACGAGCACCATCCCGTTCTTGAGAGCCTTGCCCATTTGCGTCAGACCACCCTTTGCCTGGAATTGAGTCTGGTCACCGAAGGCAGACTTCTGGGCATCGCAGAAATCTTCGGTGATGGAGTCGAAGGCGTCCATGCCGGGGATGTTGACCTTGGAGTTCTGGATGACGACACCGTTCTGGACATAAAGGCGACGAATTTCGACGAGGTCTCCGCTGGTAGTTCCATCAGAGGAAACAAACTGGGTGACCACAGTGAACTTCTTAGTGGTATCAACGGTGAGGCCGGGACCGTAGAAGGTCTTGTCGCCCATACGGAAGGAGTTGAAGTCGCAACCGTCGGGATCACAAACGGTGTCATAGCGACCTTCGGTCCCACAAGCGGTGCCAGTGCACATATCGAGACCAGTAGCGGCGCAAGGATGGGGGGTAACAGCAGAAGAGATAGAATTGGCCTCCCAGATATCCATCTCGTTACAGCAGGCACCGTGGTTACCGGTGCCCGAGTTGACATCGTTCGAAGAGCCGACCCAGCCCTCGACGTTAGCCTATGCAAAGTTCAAGTCAGCGCTCAATTGATCCGCGAAAAAAGACTTTATGACAGACCTGGCCACCAATAAACTTGAGATCGCGAGGGCACTGAGAGTCGCAGTAGCCAGTTCCGTACTTGGCACCAGCTTTATTGGTAGGAAACTTGGCCATTCCACCATCTGCGTCCATCTCCGAGAAGTAAAGAGCACCATTAAGACCGCAAGGAAGGTTGGATACGTCAACATCAAAAGTGAACTCCTGGCCGACGAGCTTGAAGATCTCGTACTGGGTATCGGAGTTGAGAAGGTAGAGACGGGAACCGACGTTCTTTTGCGCGGACTGAGTGACAAACTTGAGAGTCAAAGCATCGCCGTTGGTCGTGACACCATAGGTGCCGGAGTAGTCAGCACCGTCCACAGCGCAGTTGGCAGCGCAGGTCACGTCGTCAGGGCAGAGGGTGGAATCCCAAGTGTTACCGGTGTAACAGTTAGTGGTGCTGCCAGACGCGGCAGAGTGGGTCCAGCGCCAGTTAGCGTCAACGGTGACGGCACCGCTACTCTGCTGAACGCATCCGTTGGCCTTGGTGCACTTGTACCAGGGAAGTTTGGGATGATTCTCGGCCATCATTGTACCAATCTGCTGGGCAGAGACTGCGATGGCAAGGAAGGAAAGGGCGGTGAGAGCAGCTTTGGGAAACATGGTGATTGTAAAGATTGAGGTGTTCGATGGCTGGAAGGTGTGGAGATGGGTATTTTATAGAGCTCACAGACTCATTTTATACCCAAGAACGACAATTGAGTGCGAGGAAAATCCGGGGTAATTCTTTCCAACATGTAATTCAGTGATTGAAGCCTGGCAGAGTTGCAACGGAGGCCGACAAGGTTAGAGACGAGGACAGTCAGAGCGACGATGTGTGATTGGCATCTTGTGTAACAGACGAAGCGCTAAACGTCACGATGTACTTATCCGAAGAGTTTCCGTCGAAATTAAGTCGATTTTCCCGAACCTAGCATGTGGACCACGGATCTTGGAGGCCATAGTTCAAGGATTGTCGCCGAAGTCTTGCCGTATTATCCTGAACTTGTGACCTTCCTCTGCATTTACGCTCTCATGGATTGCCAAAGCCACTGAGATCTCAACAAGGGAAACCTGAGTTCGTATGTTTTTTCCCAGCGGCTTTGTGCATTGCCACCAGTACTGTGGCTGACAGAATGTGAAGAGAGTAGAAAGAAGAAAACCTGTTGGGTAACTTGCGCCATTCATCCATGCGATTCATGCCTGCTCCCTGTGAGTCAAGTGCCATAGGCTCAGGAAGGCCAACAATCGATCTTCATCATTCCTCGCTGCGCATGCGATGAAGTTGGAATCGGCAATCTAGACAAGTGGGTGGCAAGAGGTGTCTGCTTGTAAAGCATTGTGCTGTTGAAAAAGTATCATGCTAGATTTTGTAAACCATTACCAGAACAGGAAAGGATAATCTACGTAGGATCAAGCACATGGTAATACATACAAACAACTATGGAGAGTTTTATGTCCACCAGTTACAAAAGGCGTTGCACAGTTACTGCGCCTACTGAGGACTAGCGCGCGAATGCTTTTCGCAGCATCACTTGAGTATGTAGGCTTGGTTGACAATGAATAATGCAGGTCGTCGGTTCATTGTTACACCCCTTGTGTATCGGCCGCCCGCCTATAGTCAAACAGCATCAATCACTTCTCTTCTTTAAATAGGCGCAAATTCTCTGCGACAAGGCTTCTTTGCAATTGTACGCGCTTCGTTAATTGTCCGACACTTTTCTGTCAAGCGTGTAACCTTCCGGGAGTCTGTAATAGGTCCTGACTCTTCTTCATATGGTTCCCCGGAGATTGATGCAACCCAGAGGCTGTTACAGAACAGCGAACTTACCGATGTTTTACCATGGTGCGAAAAATCCATGTCGCAGGAATGACTTCTATTCTATTCGGTTGGTGTCTATCTCAGGCTCCAGAGTGGACCACTGAGCCCACCGAACGGCTGGGTACCCGCTGGAAATTGGATATATAGTATCCCTTTCTGACAGATGTATATCGTCTACAAAAGCCCCGGGAAACCCTTACATTGATCATGCAATTCCTATTCATCTGACAAGAACATGTTCCATACTTCTGCGGATTTTCTTGAGAGAACAGGAGTTCAACTTTTGTTTGCGAGAGGTTTCGGTCAAGCTGGATTACGAATCGTCTTCTTGAATGTAAGATCGTTTGAACAGGCTCGGAAGATGGAGTGTCCAGGTGTCTTGGGTCTCGGCTTTGGTGGAATCATCAAAGGACTTCGTGCAAGACAGACACAAAGCACAAATCCCGCATCGGCCTGTTCAGACACGGAATATACAACCACATAAACCAGGATAACTACTGTGAGTTTTGTGGGTGTTCCTCAATCACGAAGCATTTCCTCAGTCCTTTGTGTATCTAACATTCAACACCTTGTTTTGATGTTTGAAACGCATATGTCCGAGCCGTTCTCCGTCGATCCACGCAGTTACTGTAAATGCAGCTATACTTTACTACGGGCCGCTCCGATGTCTAGAATAACTATATTCACCATTGTGTTGTCGATCTTCGGTCATAATAGTATTCAAGGCTCCGATAGGAGTCGAAAGTGAGTGCTTAAGTAGTAATTATTTACAGTATTCTGGTTGATAGTCGGAATGTCAAATCGGTGGATTAAATCTGAACCAATAACTACACCTTTTGCCCTTCTCAATAGGAAAACTTTGTGGCGCGACAGAGGACTGCACTGCCTCGATTCGGAGATCGGTCCGCACAGCGGTAACGTGACTCTCAGGTACAATAATTTGGAATCGTACGACGTTGGCAACTCCAATCACTTTGCTCTAGTTCTCCTCTTACCGTCTTGGAAGGGGTCGTTTGTTGTCTACCACAATGCCAAGAGTACCCTCAGCATCGCCTGTAACTGGAAAGCCTACTTGCTCCTCCTTCATTCATACAACGGCATGCAACTTTGTCGACACTGCGGGTCGTACATTACTACTGCGCGGTGTCAATCTCTCTGGCTCCTCGAAGGCCCCTATCGATCAACCTTCGTACATCTTGGACGGCTTCTGGGAGAATGGTGATGCTGGAAACGAAAGCTTCATTGGCCAACCCCTCAACATCGACGATGGGTCGGCGGACGTCCATCTGGCTCGTTTGCGGGGATGGGGCTTCAATATGCTCAGATTTCCTGTCACTTGGGAAGCCCTTGAACATGCAGGACCGTAAGTAATTATATCTACTTCGATAATTTTTGCTTGAGATTATGTAGGGGAAAGTATGATTATGAGTTTATAGATTATACCATTCGCGTCTTGCGCAAATGCAAGGCGTACGGTTTCAAGGTCTACATGGACCCACACCAAGACGTCGTGAGTCAAATTGATAGCTGAACTCAATTGTACAATTTTGCCCCCTATTGCCCTCTCAAACCTGGAGATTTGATCTCGGTTGATTCCTTCGTTTCAGAGAGAAGTAGAATAGCGGACCTGACATACATGAGTATGATTGCTCTTAGTCCTCATCTCGCCAGCCTTCATTACTCGTTGTGTGATGTGGTGGCGAGGTCTCCTGTTGCCATGATTCCCATCTTTGTTCTGGAGTTCTTGTTTCGCTGTTTTAAAGATGTCTCTCCTTTTTCAGCCAATCCTAACAACTCCTTTTGTAGTGGTCGCGTTTTTCTGGAGGCTCGGGCGCCCCTTTCTGGACTCTCACAGCATGCGGAATCGATCCACGAAATCTCACAGCTACCCAATCTGCCATTATCCATTGTGAATACCCCCTAGCACATATAGCCGAGCCCGCCACTCTTCCTGCTATGATCTGGTCAACTAATTATGGTCGTTTGCTCTCCCAGACCCTCTTCACGCTCTTCTTTGCCGGCCACGATTTTGCACCCCATTGCGTCATCGATGGTAAAAATATTCAAGACTACTTGCAGGAGCACTACATCGAAGCCTTTGGTGTCCTTGCAGACCGAATTCGTGACGCAGGCGACCTTCTCGATGATTGCGTCATTGGTTGGGATAGCATTAACGAGCCCTTTGAGGGTCTATGCGGGTGGGAAAGCCTTTCTGTACCGCCCAAAAATCAGGGTTCTACACTTAAAAAAGGCTCATATCCCACACCCGCACAGTCTATGCGGCTTGGCATGGGCCAAGCACAAACCGTTGAGAACTGGTCATTTGGCTCGTTTGGGCCCTCACGTGACGGCTCAGTAACTATTGACCCAAAAGGTGTCAAAATATGGGCAGAGCCATCAATAGAGACAGAGGATGGTCTCCATGAACGTTGGGGCTGGAAGCGCGACGTCTCGCGGTGGAAGCTTGGGTCCTGTCTCTGGGCACAGCATGGCGTGTGGGATATCGAGACTGGTTTCATCTTACGGGAAGATTACTTCCGCTACGTTCCCTCTAGCGGCGAGCCCGTGGATTTTATATCTGATTATTGGCGGCCACACTTCCTGAGTTTTGCTGCACGGATACGACGCGCGCATCCGGAGGCGATATTGTTCGTGCAGCCACCTGTATTCGCACCCCCACCGAAGTTAGATGGAGACGATGTGCTTAAAGGCCGTGCGGCATACTCGCCGCATTATTATGATGGCCTAACACTTATCACGCGACACTGGAACTGGTTCAACGCGGATGCCCTAGGGCTTTTACGAGGACGTTATTCAAACATTTTACAAGCAGTGAAGATCGGGGATAGCGCAATACGCAAGTCGCTCCAAGAGCAGCTGGGCATGCTCAAGGATGACGCAGCGATCCTCGGGTCGTACCCTACCATCATCGGGGAGATTGGGACACCATTTGATATGGATAAGAAACGGTCGTATGGATGGATGGATAAAGGGCGGTACAAGGGCGATTATTCACGTCAGGAGAAGGCGCTGGACGCCAGTTTGAATGGAGGGGACGGGACGAACGGGTTAAATTGGACGGTATGGACATATTGCGCGCACAGCACGCACGATTGGGGTGATGGATGGAACATGGAGGATCTCAGTCTTTGGTCTGCGGATGATCTCCCAGAGGAGGATGAGGCGCGTCAAGAGGCGACTCTCGAGACGACACTCAACGGCGACGACGATCCTTCGGCGCTTTACGACTCCGCAAAGAGCGGGAGTCGAGCAATGCTCCTGCGCAACCATAGCAAGCTGAGTATTCTTAACAACCATACACCACCGTGCAAGTCCGAGCAATCCAGTGTGACGGTTGTTAACGCCAACGTCGCATCCTCGCTTACTCTCGATACGCTGCGGTCTATGTCTGTCCCAGAGAAATATCGTACACCGCTTAGGCAGCCATGTTTGGAAGACTGGGCCGCGGATCCGTATGGGTTCCTTACGTGCGGCGCGAGGGCAGTTCGAGCGTTTTGTCGTCCGTGGCCGACAAAGGTTATTGGTACCCCTCAGGACATGAGTTTCGATATAAACAAAGCGGTTTTCAAACTTGTCGTGCGTGTGAGTGAGGAAGATGCAGTGACTGTGAACGAGGATGAGGACGAGGATGGGAAGGGGAAGGGGAAGGGGAAGGCCACGGAGATTTTTGTGCCGCTGGTCCACTTTGGCTCGGAGGATATTGTGAAGCCACGTACATGCAAGGATGAGGAAAGGATAAGCCCGAGTGACAGCGGGGAGGTGACGGGGTTTGCGGTGTCGAGTGGGAGAAGCAGTGCGGTTGGCTCGCCATGGCCTTCGTCTGTTGATCTCCCTGCGTCTGTCTCGTCTGGTGTGGACACGCTCACAAGAGATCAGGATGTTGGTTTTATGGAGAAGCGAAGGCTCGTGGATGTGTCAGTGAATGTGAGTGGGGGACGGTGGGAGGTAGAAGGACAGACGTTAAGGTGGTGGTACGACGTTCCGGAGGCAGGGGAGGGGGAGATGCAGTATTCGATCGAAATCAGGCGGAAAGCGGGTGCGATTAAGCCCGCCAAAGTGGCGAGAGGTATGCAAAGGAAGAGAACTTGGTGTGAGCGGTTTTGTGATGAGCAGTGTTGCATTATGTGACGGTCTATCATATGGCACTGGTATGCTTTTTCTTCTCTCTCTTCCCTGTTTTAACCCGGCATCGCATTCTGTATTTATATGGCTAACTATACTCGACTTGAATGGTTACTATTCTAATCCGGCACGTACCCATTCTCCCTTTGTATACCTTGTACTGTATTGTACTCGATAAAGGTCCGATGAAAATGACATCTACATTCAGTCTGTCAATCATCAGAATTCAGACTCCAATAAGATAGCGCCATTATGATGAAATAGATGAAGTAAATGAAGAGTCCGGTTTGGAGGAATTTGTGGTATCTGGTGCGTCTACTGGGGTATGTTGTGACGATTTTGGGTTTAACTGTATACGAGGTATTTGTAGCGGTGTCCCCTCGAACTCGGCCCAACCGCCACGAAGTCCAATTTCTACGATTCTCTGCAAGACTCGTGAGAGTTCGTCGTTTCTATTGTGTAAAATCATTGTTAACATCATGGCTCTCAAATACGCACGCGACACACGCACCTTTGCTTTTCATACCGCATTTCATCCTCCCACCGTGTTTCAATTTCTTTTACCCGCGTCGTCAATTCCGTCACTTGAGTCCCTAATGAGTCAAGTTGATCATCAACGTCATCACGTCGTTTAGATTGCTTCTGTGAAGAACGCCATGATTCCCCAATGATCAAGGCGGCCGCTACAGTGAAGAGAAAACCTTCCGCGAGCGCGTTGGCGCCGTTTTCTATCGCACTGGACAAGATGAAGGTTCAACAGATGTTCTCAATCTGAAGTAATAGACGGATACTACACCGTGTTTCCGAGAGGGGCCTGATGTGCTTCGCGGGTTCGCCCATGATATTGGTGCGAAGCTTAGTCTCTGTACGGTATAATCGTTGTGCAAGGTTCACGCAGAAGTTACGGAACGTCTCGTGTCTGTATTACTTTTGTGGTGAGGATTAGAAAAGGTATGATTTCAATGAGCGACCATACTGTGTTGCTTGGGCTTTGAGTCGTGAGCTGATGGGTTTGGCTACAGTCTGTAGAACATCAGTATCACTTTGAGGTATATGTCAACAATGCCCTACACGGATGATAAGTGTGGCTATCTTGACTGAAGCCATTGTCAACTGCGAGCAAACGTTATGGTGGTGATCAAAAGAGTTTGCTCAATTATGATCGGCCGCTTTCGGCACATCCGCGTGTCCTTGCCGAAATTGATGCTCCTAAGGCGGGTTTCATTGCAAGATGTGATACTTAGGTGTCTTTTTCTCGTCTACAGTTTTCGACGCTTTCTGCTTACTTACAGTTTTCAGCTTGTTTTAGGTAATAACTTGATTTTAATTCATTTTCGACCCTGTCTTGTGTTTGAGACGTTTGGCGTCTCGACATAAATGAAAAATCAAGCTGCAGCTCCTCTATTCTCATGTAGACTGCGCACTCGACCATCAATCAGTTCTCCATCACCATGACATCCACTCAAGAGGCAAACGAAAGACCGCCCTCCAAGAAAATCACCCCTCGAAGGGCACATCGCGAGAGAGAGAGAGATCCAATCAGATTGAAGATTGATTGGTGTGAGAAGGTTGTTGATCTTAAGAAAGCCGTCAAAGAGCAGAGAAGCAACCACCCGCAGGTCAGCAGATGCGATGCTGTCAATTTAGAACTCTACAAGCTCCACAAAAACAACAGGGGATAAGAAGGATTGGAGGTAATGACTTACCCAATCGTTGACGATCTCTATCTCTTTGCTTACTTGTTACATTCGCTAGAACGGCTGGGATCTCACCAAGTATATGGAAGAAAAGGTCTTTTACTCTCAAATGAAGAATTTTGAACGCATCCACAAGTGGTGGTGGAACAAAGAGACCAGTTCACCCACCAATAAGGAACTTCTTGGTGGTGCTGCCAGACAGACCAGGTAGGACTATATTCTATTGAGAGCCAAGTACAAATCCTATATATTGAAAAACCTCCCATTGAAACAGGAGCCAGGCGGACTAGAGTGGCTGAAATCTGAATATCTCGCTTCTAGTTTACTCACCTGGTGCACTCAACCAGAGGTGCACTCAACCAGAGGTCGCCAACCCTCCAGCTACTCCGGAGACTCTGTTGGATCTCGGGAACAGTTTCCCGTTATTGCAAGCTCTGGGATCACATGTTCCACAGCTTTCGAGCAAAGTATATCTATGAGAAAGAGTGGCTGAAACGGCTTGCCATTCCCATCATTGGATCAGCTCCAAGCACCGGTAAGACAGCGATCTGCTCCCATTTCCTCCATCACCTATTAAGCAGAAGTGTTCGATTTGCCTCCTTCAAGCACGACAGTCTCTCCTGGTGCCTCGACAGCTATACATGCAATGAACTTGATCAGCTGGTCATGCGAGGTCCATCCACTCGACCTGTGGGATTTCACGCCAACTGTCCGCGAGAACGTCTGGAATCTTGATCGATTTGATACTTTCAAGCGCAAGGTCATCTTGTCAGCTAAACAAAACCTGTACCTTGGCATCAATCTTATGGATCGAGGGCAGGACTATGATTCTGATCAGTGGCGGACTCTCCTTGCAACCGATCTCCTGCTTGCGTATCCGAGCAAAGATGGTACACGGGAAATGCGGCCTGAGGGCGCTTCTCTTATGGAGACATTGTCCCAACACGAAAACTCTGTCTGTCTCGCTCTTGAGGTTCTCAGACGCCTGCAAGAATGTCGTTGTCATTGACCTTGACGAAACACAGGTTGTGCAATGCAAGAGACTTCAGGAGCTCGTGGGCATTCTTGTCATGGGGATGGACTCTAGCAGGAATCATCAAGTACCTTGGATCTTCCCCATCCTTTCAGGTCTGTCACTCGAGACCTTGCTGGTCAGTGGCAATCTATTAGGAGTTCGGGTTGAACGTTATACACCACCCATTCTTTAAGTTGATTCGATGCTGGTTATCATCAACGAAATCATCTATGGTGTCAAGGAGCCGATGCTCAAATATCCAGTAAGAAGGTGCGCAATCCCGACGGACTAATTCGCTTTCTTAACACTTTGTTGAAAGTGATCTCAGATTTTTCTGACTGCAGCAATTTGGATTGTATGCACATGACGTGTGGATTCGAGGATGTAGGAGTTCCAATGAAGACAAAACTATCAGCGAATTTTGCCTTACCAGCATTGAGATATATCGTTGGCTTCTCTTCCTTGGACCAGAGATCTTGTAAGGTCTCATGCGAGGCAATCGGAAAAGCGAGTGTTTTGAATTTGAGAAAGGGGTTAAGTCATTTGTTGTATGTCCAGAGATCTGAGAAAAATACTGTGTCTATCGGACTTGAACTCTACATTCAAGCGATATTGAAGTATCCTAGCATCGTCGACCTCGATGAGTTCCCAATCCATAGACTTGCAGAGAGGGCTGAGACTGGGGTGGTATCGAGCTTCTGGGTCATGTAGCGCAGCGTTGTAAAGTGTAAGAAATGGCAAGAAGACGCTGCAGTCACTTAAAAATCCAGCATCGACGATGGTAATCCATTTCGAAAGGCTATCGACAATGGCTTCGTTTTGCCCTAAATCGTGAAATTTTCCCGGACATTGATTACCGAGCCTAGATAATCGAGTTGGAAGAGCCTCTTGAGAAGTAGCGAGTCTTCTTCAAAAGCATGATATTCTTGCAGAGCTGTTCACCGCGCACAAGGTCAGCAACTAGATCAAAAATGTCACCCCATCTCCAAGTTTCAATTGACTCGAGTCCTGCTTGAATCGCATCTCGGTGCACCAGACTGGCAAGTCGTTTTGCTGACGCTGTGATTTTACAGCTTTCATTCTGAATAAAGTGAAGCGCAACTAGAAAAAGCGGGTGGGACCACGCAGATCACAAGGAGGTGGCATAGGTCTGCCAGGAGTATTCGTGCACGCTCATCATTCCCGCCGACTGGGTCGGCGCCCAATGCCGAGGATTGATCGCCAATGATGCTACCATCCGCTCCTCCGTTTTGCTGCTCGACTCCGAAGGATTGAGAGCTTCTACGGCAAGCCATTGGCGACCCGGCGCAAGGTATTCGCTGGGCTTTTGGAACAGCCGTCCACGCAAGCAAACATTTCGTCAGTCATCACGCAACCTAATACCAGGGCCAGGTTCGAGTCAGAAGAGGAAGAGGACCTTTTCTTTGGAAACACAAAAGAGCACGGATGCTCGACGCAAGACGCAATGCTGAATATATATCATAATCAATTCATCCTTGAATTCAAGGGTCAATGTGTACAATAGGAGATGCCAATGGCGAGTAGACTTTGATAATGCACGAATTTATATGTCTAGTGGAACAATGGGTCCATCGTTTAGTCTATACAAAGGTGGCCAAGACACCGGCGGCCCGTCATCTGTGGTGGCCAAAATATCGTCATAGTTCAACAGACGGACAATCCAGCATAAAGTCGTTAGTAGAGAGAAAAAGATGGATAATAGCGACCACACGAGACACGCAGTAAAACCAGTTAAAACAGCCCCGAAGCGTATGTAGATGCAGAAGCCGTTGGACCAGCTATTTTCTATTTGTTTCAAAATTAGTTCGAATCAGAAACTGAGAAGCATGGATAATGCCCACCCACCTGATCAGCAAGAAAATCAATCTTATCAAGTAATTCACACGGCTTCTTTCCTCGACTCAACAATCTCCTTTTCAAACTAGTCGCATTTATGGCTACAGGAAATGGTCCTTTCCCCCCAATAACAATCGATTTGGTGCATAAGCTTGGAATGAATTGAGAGTCTGCCTAACTGTGGCGATGCGTATCTTAGGTTTTGGACCGGCTGACAACAAAAGATGTCTTGAGAGGCATGCTACACTCCATCCTATTCCATCGGGTATTTGGAACCATTAAACCGCAAATATTCGAGGTTCTAGACGTGACCATGGTGCGCCTTTAATTCAATCTGCGAAAGACACGACTAAATGGCATCTCAGCCTGGTGTCTCGGATCCAGAAATAGAGCAGCTCGTAAACGATAAAGTCGATGCGTTTTGGAGAGGGATTGAAGGAGGTGCGAGCAAACGTGGTCAGGTACCATCGCCGTCGCATTGGAACTTCGCGTAGTGCTCACGACTTGTAGATAAAAGTTACACTTTCGGTGAAGCGCCCAAAGAAATCATGGATTCCGGTATATATGGGGGAAGAGGTTGTGCCTTGGGAACAGTGGTGCGTACTCCATAAGGAAACTTAGACATATCCTCCTCACTCTAGACCAGGATTATTAACGCTGAACTACGGCAGTCACCAGGAGGTGAAGAGTCCAGCCTCGGTATTCGGAATTTCACAACTAATCACTGAATTCTAGATCGGGCGTTTAATGCAAAACTTGCAGATACGCTATCACAGGCTGTATACATGATGCTCACTCATACTTCAACGGAACGAGGGCGTGCGGCTGTACCGTTGATCACAAACGCTTCTGACATCTCACCATTCCCAATCGATATATCTGTAATAGTAGGTGGACTGGAAGTGGGATGATGCAGTTCATGACTATAACAGTATTCTGTGCGGTTGGTCATATCGTAAACGCCAACAGCCCCGGTACCCACACTGCACTGTAGTGAAGCATAGAGGACATAATAGAGAATAGAACAACGTTTGACAGATTCTGCTTCGGAAACATTTTTGTGCTGTCCGAGTGTATAGCGGACATTTACTGGTCAATGCGGGGATTTTTCTGATCGATAACGGGGTAAGAAAAAATTATAGGAGACGTTACTGACCGAGACAGGGGTCGAACCTGCAATCTCCTGATTTAACAAATCCTGAGGATTTCGTAGTCAGACGCGATGCCATTTCGCCACACGGCCATTGTCGATATTAACAAAATAACGTTTCTATCATCTTCATTAATACGCTTCAACCCGCTCGCCAATTCCTTGGGGAGCGACAACTCTTGATTTTTTTCCTTTGATTCCGCATCTCTGCAGGAGTAAAACTCATCCTTGACTCGAAGTCAAATCACGTCGACGAACATTATCATCCAGATCATATAATTATGTCCATTTGATACACTACATTCGGGCAAAAAAATCTTACGACATGTATCACGTCTCTGGCGTAATTTCCATGGTGTGCGTGATGTAGTTACTGAATGGGACCTCGATAATTTCTATAGACAATATCCCTCTTTGCTCTTAGGCGACACAGACTATCAATTTGTTGTTCGGCATTGTAATTATTGATGTAGAGACAGGCATCATCTGTTGCGACCATAGGGTGCCAAGATGCCAGAAAGCCCATTTAGATAATCTATAACACGTGTTTACGAGTAGTTTTTTTTTTCTCGCCCAGAGTCTTTTGGTTCCTTAGTTTTACCGACTACTAAATCGAGACTCCAGTTGCCACTGTCGGATTCTCTTTGAGTGTCTAGTCTGTCTGTCCTAGCCGGTTTCAACATCATCATCTGGCAACATTACGGCGATTTCCAAGTTTACGAGATTCACGCAAGATACCAACGCAACCATGGGACCAGAAATAATGACAGTCTCGAGGACATTACAGGTAAAGATAGGGTGCTTGAGATGGGCAAGCATATCCCATGGCACTGAGAAAGGGAAGACCGATCGCTTGAGAAAAGTTATTGGTCAGAAGACTTTTTGAACTCTTCTCATTGGATTATAGATTAAACGCTTGATAGGGGCTGAATCCTTGGGGTTCGAAGCTCTACGCGTACAGGAGAGATGATGGTATCAATACAAGATGTTCGGAGGAGTGTGACTGTGACACTCATCCCAAAACGCGTCTCGCATTCCTTCCGTTTCTCTCCCCTGCGAACTTACATTGGTTTATAGATTAAACGCCTGATAGGGGCTGAATCCTTGGGGTTCCTCCGAAGTCAAGCTGGGCCATCAAAGGTGGGCATAGAAATAGGAAAGTCATTGGCGAGCTTGAAAGTCGGATGTTTCACTCGGGTTGGATGGCTCTAGAAATAGCCTCAAAATCAAGTTAATCGTTATTCATTACGTAGTAAGAGCACGAAGGTGAAGAGAAATGAGGAGAATCCTTTTGTCGTTTCTGAAGGCTCTTTTGGTGCAGAACGCTCCAACCACAAGGCAATCATGCAAATCTACTTACGTCTGGGCTTGTAAAACAGGAAGTAATGTCCAAAGCGATGGAGTGTAATAAAAGAATCGCTTGACAGAGAAAGATAAATTCTCACTCAGAGTCAGCTTGCGACAGGTAAGTCCTCTGTAGTAATCCTCTTCGTGGTCATACAAGCAAGTGTTCACAGGTTGCAAGCAGATAATGT
This sequence comes from Macrolepiota albuminosa, assembly GCA_027475525.1. Classification (NCBI taxonomy): domain Eukaryota; kingdom Fungi; phylum Basidiomycota; class Agaricomycetes; order Agaricales; family Agaricaceae; genus Macrolepiota; species Macrolepiota albuminosa. Next base: position 619,068 of record JAMWFC010000056.1, on the reverse strand, counting down.
GGTAGGCGAAGAATCAAGTATGTCAGTCCTGAGAAAAGCTGAGATGGGGGGCAATATTCAAGGACCTCACGATATGGCTGGTGTAAGGTTCTGAGGTCCCAATGTACTTGTTTCGAGAGCCTGGTATTATTGGTGTTTTCAAGAGTGTCTTCTTTTCTTTGGACGAGTAGGACGCTGAGAAAATATAAGAGGCATTGCGGATTAAACCGCACGTGTCATTTTTGATCGATCAATGACGCGTAGGATCACGAGTACTTGTAGCCTCGAACTGCTGTCCTAGGCCTGCTGCTCATAAAAATGTCTGTGGACTCGGATGACTTCTGTATAAATATTACAAACGACCCAGACCTCTATTTCTCTGACGGAAACCTTGTAATTCTTACACGAGACCATGCAGGCAACCACACGTATTTTCGGGTTCACCAGTCCATTCTGACGAAACACTCAAAAGCACTGAGTGACCACATCTTTCCAGACCCGTCACCGTCAGAACGAGAAATTTATGATGGTGTTCCTCTTGTTGAATTTCAGGAAGACCCCCACGACCTGAATATATTCTTGAAATTCCTCTACGAGCCATTGTAAGTGTGCATTCACTTCGATAGGTCGGCAGACATGATATCTGGAAACTGAACTGATCAGTTATGTATTTAGCGCAGCCCCAATACAAAGAGGAGACCCTGACATAGCCTTTAAGATGTACGGGGCATTGAGGCTTGCTGACCGGTTTTCTATTGACCCTCTGAAGGAGACCATTCTTTCCTACATCCGCGAGGACTGGCCTCAGACGTTGCAAGCATGGGATGAACGAGAAGCATTGTTTTCACGTCGTCTCAAAACTTCTCCTGGCCTGACTATGGACGACGTCGCACCCGAGCCTGCCTCTGTCATCCGCCTTGCACGGAAGTTCGAACCCCAGATATTGACACTTGCCTTCTACCACCTTTCACGTCTCCCAGTCAATGCAACATATGGTCAACATAACCAAGCTCCACGCCATGCACGGGGCGTGCGCGGGTATCTATTGTCCCCAGCGGACCGCGAGAAAGTGGCAGTAGGCCGCGAGCGGATGTTGCGGTGGATCTCCGATCACCTGGAGTCGCTCGCCCTTGACACGTGGCAGTGTAGAGCGGAGGGAGGATGTCGACCATATATCTTTTGGCGAGTCGTGGTTCTGCATCGCTCCATACTGCGTAGCATGGACGTATTAACTACGCTGCGTATGATGCGAAGCCACAAGCAGGAGAGAGGGACAAGTGAGGTAGTCGAGGATGCGGTGTGTCAGCACTGCAATGCGAGATGGGACACGTTGCTCAATGAGACACGTCGCGACTTTTTCAATGCTCTACCCTCGTTCTTCCCTGACTTGTAAGTTTTAGATTGGATCTGACTGGTTATTACAATCAAATCGTCGAGGTTGTCCTTGGTGCTGGGATACCGATTGTAATATTGGACGTGTTTTTGACACTCACATCTACCTCCGAAAAATCTTACAGTTTTGTGCACTTTTGGCGTACGCTATGTTTTTTTACTTCAATGTAAAGTCGTTCAATTTATGCAAGGTTTATTCCACGAAGACCGAAGCTTTCGTAATAATAAATACGTCGATTCATCCACTCACCAATACGTGTTACAGACCTACAGGAGATACATACGACCATTCTTATCCGCCCTTGAAATGACATCAACTAGGCATCTATTGCCGTCAAAAGCCTCAATACTCCATTGCTCCACGGATGTTCGGTGCGGAACTTTGAAATGCATACTTCGACGATAGATTAGCAGCCGTTTTAATCCAGTACTTAGTATCTTCCGCCATAGGCAGGTTTTGTGCATTCTATAAACGGAACTCACGCATTTGTACAAAGCTCAATGTCAGGTTTGGGATTCCCATTGCTGTGAAGATATGTATCATCTTCTAGATCTTCCAGAGAGTACGGAGCAAGGTGTGGGTAAGGGGTCGGCAGGGCAAGAGCAGGGCAACGAAGATTATAGACAATTTGAATCAAGTATTTTCAATGTGAAAACAGCATTCGTGGCAAACGTAATGCTCATTGTTACAATTCAGCTATCTACCTCCGCTACATAGTAACTAAGGACGACCCAGTTTTGTACATACTTGGCATTGAATGGATGTGTGATATATCACTCTAGACTGCACTGCTTTTTTGGTTGTCTGAATCAGCATTTGAACGTTAACGTTTGACAGCGTTTGACCCTATCCCCGATTCTTGCTATGACTAATTTTCCTTTTAGTTTCTCCACTTCACGGAAAGCTAAGTGGTCATCAGCGCTTACTAATTTTGGACACATTAACTTATCCATGCGGTTACCTCTAGCATAGCATTTGTACTCTGGCTTTAGACTGCCACATGGGCGTCGGATCCGGAATTACGGTACAAAGGTACAAAGAACTGTCTGCTGTGACTGCGGATAGCTGTCCCATAGTAATGCCTAATCCCAACGGCACAGTGTCAACCAGACTGGACAAATCTTCACACTACTAGGATAGGATGATATCAGTATTTCCAAGCACTGCATCAGCCAATTGTGCCAACGATCGTCTGAACGTCGTTTGCTGTCGTGCATTTCCGGAGCATCTCCCGATGAACACGCTGTTCTGCTGACAAGCTATCTTGCATTTGCTGTGCAACGGCGCTATATATTCCATCCTTAGATCATTCTCAATCCTTCCAGGTCCTCTCTAAGTCACCGTCCACTCGGAGAAGATGAATTTCGCGAACATTCTGGGTGTGGAGTCTATAGCTGCTCCCATTGTCTTTGCGGTAGCATACGTCCCATTTTTTGCATGGTTCGTACGCCAGTCTATCGGGCGACTAAACTACGTCTTCGTCGCCTTGTCCGTTTTCTGTTCCAGTAAGGCAATGATAATTCTGTCAAATTTTCCCAAAGTTGACCTAGGTATATCTAGTACGTATCGCTGCTTTCATAATTCGTGCCATTCTAGCAGGGTCAGACACCGCGGGAGAGAACCTTAATCTCTATATCGCCGACTTAGTGCTGTTCGGTGTCGGATTTTTCGCTCTCTTATATTCAGCCTATACTCTCGTGCTCGACCGGTATGTACCCATCGCTTAACAGTCGTAATCCATCATTGCAAAGTCACAGCTGACTTTGCTAAATAGTTGGCTCCTACATGATGTACAACCTCAACGCGGTATCCTACGTCTAGCTCACAATCGGAGGATATTCAGGGTGGTCATGGTAGTAGCAGTCATTCTTGGTATCGTCGGTGCTTCGAAAGCGAGCAGTAGCAACCCTCAGGAGGGCGAAGGATATAGAACGGCCAGCACGGTCATATTTCTCGTTCTCACTGTTATACTTGCGGTCCAAACAGTGCGACTGACTTTTGTCGAAGGTATGCAGTCATCAATCATGCGTACCGTGTCTGAAAACCAGTGGCTGATTCTTTTTAAAGGTAGGCTTGGGTTTAGATCCCCAAAGATAAAGACCCTTGGATGCGATCATGGTGCATACATTTTGTGCATCATTGCAATATTGCTCCTTGTACGTGAATTGTTTACCACGGCTACCGTAGGCAACTCGAAAGAAAACGAGCGCTTATGGTATCCCTTGTTCGCCCTACCGGAGCTACTCGCCGTCGCTTTCTATGCCATACCCGGCCTTGTTCCACCTCGTTCAGAGCTACCAAAGTGATCTCCAAGATATCAAGGATCCTTTTGCAAATCAATCTGTTCGAGATGGATCAAGTTCTGTGGATTCCTCGAGCATAGATGAGCACGATTCAGACTGAGTGTTTACTATCAGTATATAAGTCAATTATCATTGCTTCATTACAGTACCCATGACACGATTATATGTCGGACAGGGCCAGTCTCTGGAGGAACAGACGTGTCGGCACTCGTTGATTGGTAAAGTACTATATATTTTGATATACCTGTAACAGAGATAAATTCATCATGTATAATATTAAGTAAGTGTACAAAAATTAGGTAGGGGATTTATACTTACCGTGAGAGCATTACACGATAAAAGCCATGAAGTTGTGCAAGAGTCAAGGACAAGCAAACCTAAAAGGATTCACCTTTCCAGTCGTCTTAGTCTGAGCCGCGACTACTGAGCTAATCCAGGGCCCAATCGAGCGGGCCCTCCTTCCTGGGTCTGACTTCACTATCAACACAAAGCTTCGTTAATCAAGATCCGGACAATTTACATAGGTAGCCTCGAATGTAGTCTTCAATTGGGCATGGGTTAAATAAGAAAAGTCATGTATACCCACCTGATGACCAGCTGAGGACTCGTCATCCATCACTATCGCAGAGGCAAGCAGGTATATAGATCTCTCCTTCCTTCTTCCTTGAATGTCCTTAAACGTTTTAACCGGGGTTCGAGTCTAGATCGATTGACAGCCGGAAGCTCGGATTTACTCGCACATGTTACCACGTATGCTGTGAACCCACGGATATTTGGTACTCGCGAACATACACAGCCCTGAGATAGAGATATATAAATATTCTAGTAATTACATATAGGTGTAAAGCCCGTGGGGAGATATATCTCCATGTCAAAGTCATCCCATTTTGAGATTAAAATGCCTTAGGACTTTGCAATTTCCCCCAGGATGTATCCCAGATGTATCTCAGATGCGTGGTCAAAACTCTCACTTCCACTTACCTTGATGAGACTGACGGCCGGAGTGATCCATTATATTATAACATTCTTTCTTCTTGATAATCCTTTTTTTGTGTCCTGCAAGATAAATAAATGGACATCAATGTCTTTACCAAACATGATGGTCGATTAAAGAATTTATCGACACATTTCTGTCTGGGGAACGACTCTCTTCAGAATACCTGGACACTGATCATCTTGATCCAGGGGTACAGTGACGTTTGACTAGCTTCTCATCATAGGTATTCACAGCAACAACCACTGGTGGGTCTAGGTGTTTGATAGAAGTATAGTCGGAATTTTCCCTTCCTGTTGCCTGCATTCAAGTTCTCAAGCACGCGGCCCGAGTGCATCCATGGGACACCCCTGTGTTCTCTGTCGATTCCAAGGACCCTCGGGGAATGCTTGACGACCTATGAAAATGTTTACTTGACAAATACAAAGGTCCGTCTGCCATACAGCCTTCTTAAGACTGCTTGTGATATGTCAAAGCCTGCATATTTTGTTTCAAAAACGATCCGCGGGGTTTTTGCGCCGGCGTTAAGAAACTTTTTGTCGGACAAGGTCTGCTTCGCCACAATGTTAGGTCAATCCTTTCAAAATGCACCGAAAACATCAATCTGGCATAATTGGATTTCTGATTCAAGAAGGGTAGATCGCTGTATCCTAAGCTCGGCGCGCACTTGAGAGTAACTGTGGAAAGTTTCCAAAAGTTTAGCCGGCATTCGCATAGTACTCCCACAGTTGACTTTCCTTTCACGACTGTGGTCAAATCTTCCACCTTTAAATGATATCCTGCATCAGGACATGGGCACCTCTGGGATATCAACGATAACTGAAAAGATACGGAGGACATTATAGTGGTGACCGCTGAAACGACCAGTCTGAAGTACGTCCTCTTGGAGACCGAGCCTTGTATTTTGAAGAGAGGGTGGTATGAAAAAAGAGACGACTCGACGACCAACCTCAATTCTGCGGTGCCGCTTAAACGTCGGTGATAACTTCCGTTTCCTTCCCTGAGAAGTGGATGATAGAGTTGACGAAGGACTGGTCCCTCCACGGAAACAGCCTGAGTATGATGCCTGTTCACTGTTACGACGAACACTAAATCGCTGAGTCATTCTGCAGTAGTAGATCTTATCTTATCCAAAGTCTCGCCATCCATGATGGTTACTCAATTTCCTGTTTCCGATATAAATCGCCATGACGATGCCCGTAACTTGACAATTCCACATAAGGATGATTGTCGGTATCCATTCTAGACAGTCCACCGACTTCCAGTCAGGTTCTCGCCTTTGCCTATCTTTGCCCCGGCTGCTCAAACCCTGGGATATTATACTAGCTTTTCGTCCAGGCTTCTCGCAATCCTTCTATCTGATCTGTTGACTCCATCTTCTCATTATTATGGTCCAATTCGGCTTATGACCCTGACGATACACATTCTTCCACAAGTTGCCTTGGAGATTGACTCTTGGAAGGTTCCTATCCGCTATCCGGGCTAGCATCTGAAGTACCTTCATCGCCATCTTGTTTTCTCATCTACTTCAAATATCGATGGTAAGGTTGCATATAAGTTTCAAACACGTCAGAGTACCTTGACAGGCTCAGAAATACGATGTTGTCGTCAATTTTACAGGATCAATTTTACTTTTGGACATGCTGGCAATTGTGGGGCAATGCAACATGCAAGCCAAATCGACGTACATTTATCTTACTCCTAAGCAACTACACCACCCTTATCTCAGCATGCCGAACATGCTTGTAGTATGATTCGAAAGGGTTTCAAGTAAGGTAAGTATGAAGCGTTACCTCCTGCATCAGTATCGTCATCCAGACCTCGAACGAACTTATGCTTCTATCGAAGATCAAGCTGGTACGTGATACATTGGAGAAAGAAATTCTGCGTACGTATGTATGTAAGATGGTCCCGCCACAAAACTGGCCGGATGATCGCTCCTTACTCCTATTGAACTCGACCTGGAAAGCAAAGACCCGTTGAGATTATTCGAAAGTAATTTCCTCGATGCTCGAAAGCTCCATCCACCAGACAATTCGTTGTAACCTCCGCTTGAGGCAGATGAAAATCTGGTGAGGATTTGGAAGATTTTAGACGAACGTCAAGGTCATATAAACTACTCGGATTTGATAATCCCCGTATTGGTGCCTGGCAACCCACGTTCTATTCATTTCTTTCGCCCGAGGTGTTGGTCACTTTTCCACCCATTGTGTATATTTACCCCCACAACCTCTGACCTTCCCATAACGAACCTCATCCGCCCGCCCCACTCCCCTTCGCTCCACTCCCCCTTTCCTCTCCTCCAGTATTGACCCTCTCCTTTCTTATAAGACAGTACCACTATCTTTACTTATCACTATCTTTTTTCACTTCAAAGATGTTTTCCTCATTCATGTTCATCTTTACCCTCATACTTTGGGCTGCGCTCACGAATGCCCATCTGGCGGCATGGCACGATGGCATGTTCTGCCGGAATGTAATTCAGTTTGTCTATACTCTACGGGCTGTATCACTGACTATTGTTTCAGGGGCCTCAAGCGACCGACGACGAGAATGCCAGTGCACCTGTTACACCTTTGTACATGCTCACCAAGAGTCAGTGGTGGTGTAAGAATTTTTTCCCTATATTGTAGGGAATTGTTCATATCTTATCTTTGTTATCGGAAGTTCATCACGTCGACGGAGTAAGTCATGTTGGCATTTGGTTGGGGGCAACTGTTGATCCTGAATACAGTGCGACCAGTTTCCTCCTTCTGAAGGCAAATTCCTCGAGCTGTAAGTTTAGTTCTAAGAAGGTGATTTCACTGGCAGTGCTCATGTTGAATGTTTTTCAAAGTCCGGCTGGCAAGGAGTTCACTGTCGAGATCTCCGCCAACCGCGCTACGACGACACTTTCGTACGATGGTCGATACATAAGTGACTGGGTAGATGGTCAGCAGCACAACGATGCTTTCGTACGTCTATCCTTTACTACTCTCTTCGAATGGATCTGATATCGTTGATCTTCTAGCGCGGGAGTACCGATTGTATAACGGATCCGAACAGTGCGCTTTCGAACCGATCAGCCTCGATACTTGCATCACTTACCTATAATCTTTCTATAGTTCACACCCAAAACGAGACTATGGCGGCCGGAACGGCGTTTGCTATCTCTTACCAGGTATGTATGTTTTGATTGATAGTACATCATACCCAGTTGACAATTATTTCAACAGTCGGATCTCTCCAAGGTGACGTCTGAGAATCTGGTCGTATTCAGCGTTCGTCATCAGTAGGTTTCATTTCACTCTAATTACATGAAGTCATTAACCTTGCTTGACGTTTAGCACTCCCTGGAAACGCCTCACTTCTTACTCCGTCCCCTCCGCCCTCCCTGCGTGCCCTCCTGGTGGTTGTATCTGTGCAGTAAGCATCTCAACTGCACGAAATAGAGAAAAGCACATTTCTAACAATTTGACTCTGATCGATAGTGGGGCTGGGTCCCTAATGGGTACGTCCGTAGTGTATTCAACTCAACCTTCCATCTTTAATGAACGACGACTTTAGTTGCGGTCAGCCGAACATCTACCACCAAGGCTTCCGATGCAAAGTGACAGGAGCAACCTCTACCGCGCCCGTCGCTGTCGCAAAGCCGGCTGTCTGGTGTGAGGACGATGCGTCCAAGTGCACCAAAGGCGCGAAGCAGATGGTTTACTGGAATCAGCTTGACGGGAACAATGTCCAGGTGTCCGGCAACGACCTTTCGGGACACCCCAAGTCCCCTGGGTACAACCAAAAGCTCGGATTCATCGAGGGTGAGTCATTGGCCTGATGGCAAAAGTTCTTCATTGATGACAGCCCCAGGTGCCCAGAACGACATCTTCGCTCCCCCCTCGCAGGGTGGCCCTGCTGGCGCCGGAGTGACGTCTTCCCAGGCTGGTTCTTCCGGTTCAAGTTCCAGCTCTGCCGCACCTGCACACGAAGAGCCCGTACCAACGAGTTCCGAATCTGCGTCAGAACCCACAGCCACGAAATCCGAGTCTGCACTCGAAGAACCCACGACCACAAGCTCCGAATCCGAATCCCAATCCACACTCGCGCCCATGCCAACCACCGGCTCTACATCGGCACATAACCTCACAACCACAGCGCGCCCGACGTCCACTTCGTCCATCAAGCCTCCAGCCGCCGGTGCGACAGAGATTCCAGCACCCGCTTCGGGTGGGGCCAGCGCAGGCTCTGGCCAATGCCATGTGCGAACCCATTCACACTCGCACGCGCGTCCCCGCTCGAATGGCACACGCTCCTTTACCACCCCCGCCAGCAAACGCGGTTTCGCGTCCCACCACCGCCGCCACCGTCGCGGCGCGCGCATCGACTCCACATCATGGTAATTCGGCGCTAGTTCGCCACTCCCCCTCTCCGGTCGTTGTTGCCGTGCTTGGCTATAATTACCGGCGTTCAACACACCTTTGCTTTTTTCTACTTATCCCTTCGCTTTCTCCTTTTTCTCTCCGTTGTTTTTTTTTGTGCATGCAAGTGTCGTAGTATGACGTTGATTGACGGTCTTGATACGTAGCATCCCGTACTTGCACGCGAGCCTGGGTCTCATTTTTTTTTTCAAAGTTCACTTTCTGTTTAGCGGAATCCCGATCTATCTCCTCCATTCCCACCATATCCTTACATACCAGCATATGCATCACATAACCGATGAAGAAATTGTCGTACTTGATGTCGACTCGATCACACACATATGCGTGCCCCTGTTTCTATCATTTATGTCCCCCTGTATGATTACGATTTACGGCTATCTTCCCTGTTGTATAGTCCAAAAATGAAAAAAGATTGCCATTGAGTGGTTTACTTTACTTGATCGTCTTATTATTTCCGGTACGAATATCTGGAAGAATTTGATGAACCAATTTCGATAGGATGATGTCCAAAAATGAAAGATTGCCATTGAGTGGTTTACTTTACTTGATCGTCTTATTATTTCCGGTATGAATATCTGGAAGAATTTGATGAACCAATTTCAGTAGGATGATGTTAGACACGCTCGCTAATATTCTTCACATCCTCTGCGAATCCGAGGTAACGACGGTCTTCATAGATCCGTGTAGATTGGCCACAATAATACACGTCTTGTTAGAACCTGTGTTCCTATGTCCCAGAGTAACTGACAGATACAAGTAAGTCTATACTAGAGAGACCCCTGGGGTCGACCCCATCCACCAGACTCCGAAAAAAAAGTAAGTTTATCCTCAGTTCAATGCGTAATTGACTAGGTAACTACCTGACAGATGTATAGGGGTAGTTACGTTAGTACGCAGGTCTTGGTTGTATGTAGAATGTCGACTCGCCCTCAATTCAATGCGTAATCGACTGAGGGTCCCCATATGAATACGACTATGTAAGTGGCAATGGGATACTTAGTGTCAGTGCCGTATGAGTGAATAAAGTAATGAGGTGACAATCGCTCAAGAATCAAGGCGGTGTATGTAGTCGCACCACTGGCATTTTCGTCATTCTTGGCATGCCAACATATCCTCGTAAGTAAGTGATCGTAATGATTCTCTTTGGCATTCCGACATGGCCGAGAGTAACACGGGCGTGCCAAGTACTTATGCGGTCGTCAAGCAATTATTGCTTGAGAACGAAGGGAAAGATTTTCTACTAGCACTGTGACACCTCCGGCCCTGCACATGTACAGAGTATCTGGTTGACTAACATACCTGTAGAGTACTCGATATCCTTCGACCTGAATCGCCTAGGCCAAAAGGCTAGTGTGTGGTGGTGAACACGAGTCGGGCAAGCTTAACTTTCTTTTATTTCTTTTGCTTTTTCTTTTTCTAGAAGGGCGAACCATGTTGGTGTTCGAGATCTGTCTACGAGTGAAGAAAAGTGGTTAAGATAGTAATGAGGATACATGATCGGCGTCGCGTCTTGCGTCTCTCTGACACTTCAGGTAGAATAAAAAAGAGCTGGACTTTAAGCTTATAACGGCCTAGCACTCATCTGGAGCTCAAACGTTGTAGTCAAAATCAAACTATACACAAGGGGGGGGGAGAGACGGGAGACAGTAAACCAACGAGAAAGCCATCACGCAAACATCCCACCAAAAATAAGGTTCCCTTGGGTGAGCTCCATCTGCAATGGTACACCGGGACCCTCGCTGGCGTCCGCGCTCTCCCCTTGTATCATTCTCGTCGAGTCCTTCCGGTGGCCGCCCAGGTCAAGCTCACAAAACGCCCAGACCATCCTCGCCCCGAGCCAGATGGACACTCTGAGCGCCAGCAGCGCCGCGCCGGTGCCAAGGAGGAGGTGCCCAAGGATCTGCCAGAGATGTGGGGAGGGAGAGGAGGAAGGGAGGAGGTCGACGTAGCGCGGGAGCGCGAAGATGGTGAGGAGGACGGCGAGGGGCGCGTATTGCGTGAAGAGGGAGGATTGGGTGTACGTGGATGAGGGACAGAGGTAGGTTTGGTAGAGGTGGTGTTGGAGTTGGTGCAGCGCTGTAGGGAGTGCGTGCGTACGCGCTTCGGGTGGGACGTTGGTAGAGGGCATTTCTGGGATATGTCTTTTTTTTAGTAGGTTTAGGTGAATTTATGGGAAATTTAACGGTGTCAGCCATTAAAGAAGGATATTATTCAAGTCTATATGATAAAATGCATTAGATGCGCGTCTGAGCATTACCCCTGAGAGAAAAGAAATGAGTAAAAGTGCGGCTGGAAAAGAAAGCGAGGATGAACAAACCTATTAATTGTCGCAAACTCATGCATCTTTCTCTTCGCCTTCACCGCCTCGCTGTCCACGCCTTCCACGATATTGATCATCTCCCTCGCCATCCTCTCTTCGATTGTCCGTCCCGACCTCGCCCTGCTCGCTTCCTTAATATGTTTCAAAGCAAAAAACATTCTCTTTTTTTCCGACAGCGCCGTCGGCTTGTACGTCGTCTTTCCTCCAGTCCGATGGTTCAGCGTCCGCACCGCAGGCGCCGCGTCCAATATCGCCTTCCTGAGAATCGGCAGGGGCGACGCACGGGTCCATGCATGGATGTACAGGAGGATGTTCGAGACGATGCGGGATGCGCGCGCACGATGCCCGTGGCGCATAAGGTGTGATGTAACGTAGTGCAATAGGGGGTCCTCGGCGGGGGGGATGTTGAACACGATTTGTGCGTCGGGTGTGGTAGGCTTGGGGACATCGGGGACGGAGCGGGCTGCGTGGTTGGCGACTGCGTATTGGCCGAGCTGGGCCATGGCGATGTCGTGGGTTGCTTTGTCGCGGGCGCTGCTGGCAGTGGCCAGGCCGCGGACGCCCGTCGTGCCCAGCCATCTTCGTGCCGCCAGGAGGAGTGCCATCAAGTGCACGTCGCAATTCGGATATGAAATTTCTTGTATCGCTTCAAACTCCGCGGTTGGCGAATAAATTCTACAAAGCGCAGTAACTGGATCAAACAAACTGGATATACAGTAATTCTTGTAGAGTGAACGTAGATTTAGTCCCTCAGTCACTCAATAATGTAGTTGGCTGAGGATTATATTACCTGTAGAGTGAACGTAGATTTAGTCTACAGGTACAGGTAAATATCTAGTGCACGGACATAAACACTATCGTACTCACCCCTCAGTCACTCAATAATGTAGTTGGCTGAGGGGAGTTGTTTGTGTGTCGAAAATAAAATAGAGAAAAAAACAAACAAAGACGAACAAATACCGATCGGTATGTTATGTGCTGCGGGTAGGGAGAATATTCCCTGAAAGGAAAACTGTCCGTGCAGCACGATCGTCGGTTGGGGAAGTCATACCTCAGCAATTCTTATATACAAAGAATAGAAGCAGTGTAAATGTGAAAAACTTAGGACAACATCATCTATTTTGGTCAGGTATGTCACCTTTTTAGAAAGTCAGGATACTCAGATTGCCAGTTCATCTCAAATTGTGCTTTTTTTTCCCCAAGGGGGGATGGATGGATGTGCTGTTTTTATTTCATTTGAGAAGCTAATTAACATGTGAGTAGCTTGTATTTATAGCCTCTGCAATATGGTTAGGTATGGTATTGAAACAAAGTCAAGTAGTTGCTTAGCCTTACGGTCACACCACAGAACCAGATCGGTATTCGATTCTAGTACTACAAGTATGACAGTAAACTTGGCTGCCTTACATAAGGCAGCCAGCTGGTATGTAAAGTAATAATAAATAATTAATATAATGGTATATTAATTATTTGACTATACTACGATATGTTACATGCCCCCCTTTGAGACTGGTAACCAGTCTCTATGTACGGAGGGACAATTTGTCCAGGTCAGTAAGTAGTCCAATGTGGAGGCACTCCGGTCCTCCACGGCTCAAGAATGTCCATGTCATCTGTCAAAAGATACAACACCAACGTTAACCGACAGTATGAATTGAAAAAGAGATGAGCCACCTACGATAGTTACGCAGACGGCGGACGCGACAACTCGCTGGCCATATCAATCCTCATCTCAGTGTTGACACTAGCCGAAGATGATGAGGTGATGGGACCTGGTGATGTTGAGGCTGTAGGAGCCTGAACTGACATGGCAGTGTGCGAGGGAGATGGGGGATATGGCCCGTGTCGAGAACGGTGTTGCCACAAATCTCAACGGTTGGGATTCATCCCCACAGGATAGTACAGTCCACTTTCAAGGTACTCATGACCTTGAGCGGACTCGTGGGCTAGCAATGCGTGAAGACGAATCATATCGTCGTCTGTGGGCACTCGCCAATTGTCCCACCACGGAATGGCTGGAGGCTCTCCATAGATGTCCAGTCGACGATGGCGTTCATTGTCGACCTCACAGAAATGGTTGATGGATGCTGCGGCCGCAAGAAACTGGTTTTTGAGGTAGACCACACTGAAGGTATAGACATGGTCTACCCACTCTAAGAGCACATGGTTGACTATCATGGCATGAAGCACGTCAGCATCGGTGATGTTGACAGCCGTAGCTGCGTTGAAATGTGGGGGTCAGAACTGGACATCAGTCCAGCTCATGGGTATGAACGAGTTGCTGGGATTAGCAGCGTCGTAGTCAGCGACAGCCTCATGATACAGTCCAGGACGCACAAGAATCAAGGCCAACAGCCTTGCAAATTGTCCCCGCGCTCTTCCAGAGGGAGACAGTCCACACGTAAGGGCGTGTCCCAGCAGAGTACGCCAGTGAATGCGGTACACCCAATCCACTGCAATGCCATACACCGAATTAATCATTCCTGGTCGACAGAAGTAGAGTACATTCTGTGCCAGTTTGTCCAGATCGAAGGTGAAACGTACACCTTCAGAATCAAACCTGGTAAGCATAAAAAATGGTCTTCTGGCTTGGTCCTTCCATTGCAGGTACCCTTCTGGGGTCGGCATGACCACGATGTTCATGTGATGGGAGGAAAGGTCCAGAGGAGGCGAAATGTGTTCGTACTCTGGTGTACACACCAGAGTCATCGTCCTATTCCTCAGCATAGTATAATAATTAATGCTGATGCGCTGAAACTCACGCAACAGGTAGTATGCTTCAGTGCATAGTGACACTGACTTGAACTTGTTCTGCAAAAGCTCATGGAGCTTTCGCAATTGCTGGGGATTCATTGGGAATCCCCTCGGCACTACATGGTCCAGCTCTTTCGAGGTATGATAATACCTCTCTCCCAGCTAAAGCTTCATTGCTCACAAATACCCTATTCGTGAGCCGGGAGTAATAAAAGTGGCAGTCAAGTGCCCTGCCATAGAACCAATTCGACCGCTCTACCAACATCCCGCTGACGAACACATCCAGGCCATCAGGAATACGGCCTGTGGCCTGCTCCTCCCAGTCTTTATTGACCTTCGCCTGCCGGGCGGCCTCGTGCTTCCTCCAAGCCTCTCTCTTGCCTTTTTTGTCTAAACACACTCGGCGTTTAGCGGGGGTCTCTCCTTCTGAGGGGGTCTTGTCTGATGACTCCCCATAGTCACTCCCATCGCTCGGTTCATTCAGACCGAGTGCAGCTAATGTCAGGAGTCGCCCTTCTACTCCAGCGTCCGTTCTTGTGTCCTTTATGGGAACCGCAAATGCATATGCCCTCAGTGGTGCTTTGAACTGCACCACTGCCCCAAAACGCATCAATACTCTGTCTGCTCCTCGCAGAACATCCGCTCCAAACTCCACTTCCGACAGAGCCACCTCATCTTGCTGCTTTGTCCCTGACTGCTGGGAGGGCGCATGTGTTGACGAGGACAATCCTCGTAAACTAGTGTCAACCTCCACGAGCTCGTCATGTAACTCGGCCAGAGTCGGAGTGAGTTCTCCAGCTTCCTGCACCCCAACCTCCGGCACTGCAGCACACGCTCTGAGGCGTTTTGCCTCAGGCTGCTCCTCTGACAACAACAGACGCTTCTTCATGGCATTCGTAAACATTTTGATTATATTGTCATTACGCTGTTGCAGCATAACAATCTCATCAAGCAGGCCTGTAATCACCACCTGAGCCATTGGATCCGCCAGAAACATGGACTCCGGCGGCACTTGCTGGCCAGCAGATATGAGCCGTCTCCAGACTGCCTCTGCCTGAGAATCCAGAACCTCTGACGGCGTCCTGATCTCCTTTCCTTTGCCTTTCTCCGCGTACAATAAACGCCGCGGAGAGGGTGCACAATGAGGTGACAGAGATGCTCGTCAAGGCAGTGTTCAAGGTTGGGGTTGACCTTGATTTTGCATCCTTGCTGCCAGCTCATCTTGTCTGCGCCCTACCATTTTGTGAGGCCCGCCTCCTCGGAGGCGATTGCCTCCGGTCTCTTCTATATGCATCTCACGGGGGCGGCGTCCTCTCTCGCTGTCGTCGAGGTTGCACTACCTCGCTCTTCTCTTGCTGTTGACACCCCGCATCATTGTCCACGTCCATGGGTGCTATCTGTGGCGCAGTTAGTGCTTTCTCATCCAAAAGGAGTGTACTTGCACTCTGGGTCTGCATCTGCTGCATTGGCATGGGCATACCCCACATCACCTGTCCTCCCATCTGCTGTCCAGGACCAGCTGGTTCTGGAAAGTATGGCATCTGGAAAAACGGCAGGTAAAACTGCGGAGGTTGTCTAAATTGGGCTGGGTTCTGCCCAAACTGGGACACCATTGGATACGACGCCACAGTTGGCATCATTACAGGTTGCTGAATGTTTTGCTGGAGGCAATCCCCTCCTCCTCCAGAACCCTGTGGGTTCTGGGGCTGCGGCTCACTGGTCATACGCTGGTAAGGGTACGACATGGTACTATGAAAATGTCAACATGTCGGTGGAAAAAAACACACTAAATTCCCCATCATCAGATTACATAACCTGATCTGACCATCAACTCCACACCACAATCTGCATTATCTCATCAGATGGATGAATCTCCATCTTATCCATCTGACACAATCGTGATCCGATCCAGATCAGATACCCAGTTGATCCGAGCTCTGACTGATCCGGCCTACATCTTATCACCACCATCAAGCTAAGCATGTGAGCGCTTAGCAAGCTGATTTGGGCGCTTCACACCCTGCAGTTCTAAGTATCGATCCAACGCTGCCAACTTAGCACATGTGCGATATGACTCCCATGTCATATCACCTGCACTCCATCGTACCTTGAATTCGAAGTGCGTTTCCTCCTGCCACCGATGGCCCAGAATGTCCTCGACAAACCATTTCTGTTTGTCACTGGCACCAAAATCATATGGCTTGGGCGTCATCCGATTAGGAAACATAGCATCATCGTTTGCGTTATATCACCTAAGTAACAATACATGAAACTTAGACACAATCCAACGTGCTTGCAGAGCTGCAGGCAGCTCCAGAACATAGTTCGATGTGCTTGGTTCCCTGACCAAGACTTTGTACGGTCCAATGAATTTTGGGCACAGCTTTCTCGCCCTTCCTGTCAGAAGATTCAAGTTTTCCATCAACAGATATACTAACATCCCAGGCATCAGGTCTGGTTCGTCACTCCACCTATTATTTGCATGTCGGGCCTGTATAACACGCGCAGCAATGATAGCATCGTGTGCACTGGCTAGATTCTCCAATGCTTGCCGTGCAAAGTCCTTCACTCCCTTGTGAATGACTCCGTCTGTCCTGAGTTTTCGCAGCATGGAGGGCATGTATTCTCCATTGAGCTTGAACAGTGCATATTTCGTGGTCTCTGACACACTCGCGTTGATCACAAACTCGGTTAGTGGTATCCTATCTACCCAGTCACATTGGTCCGGTCAGACCACTGTACGAAAGATTTGGGCAATACTTCTATTTGCTCGCTCTGTCTGTCCATCCATCTGCGGATGAGATGAGGTAGACATGAGCAGTTTAGCTCCCAAGAGCTTGTGAAGTTCTTGCCACCAGTGAGACGTAAATTTTGCATCTCAATTGCTCACGATCAAACTTGGAAGGCCATGTAGCTTTACAATCTCCTTCAAGTAAATCCACAATAATGCGGACGCAGTACTGGTTGTGTGCACCGGTATCAAGTGCACCATACTGGTCATTTGGCAAATAACCACTCAAAGGTAGTTATAACCTTTGGACTCGGGGAATGGACCAACAAAGTCCATTCCAATGGAGTCCCACAGCTTTGTCGGAATGGGCAGAGAATGCAACTTTCCTGCTGGCTTCCTATTGCTGGTCTTCGACCGCTGGCAGACCTCACAGGTCTGGCAGAAGTGCATCACTTCTTTCTGCATTTGAGGCCACCAGTACCATTGCCTCAGGTATTCCAGTGTTTTGTTGGTTCCAGAATGACCAACAACCTCATGCGCTTGAGTGACGATCTGCATGATTATTGTTCGATCACGTGGTAAACACACCACGTCGTGTTCTCGAACATTCGTTATCCAGATCAGTCCTTTCTCATCCACGCTGAAGCGTGGGTGGGAGTCTGCGTTCTGCCGGATTTCAGTGTAGAACGCATCACGGCTATAACTCCTCAGTACCTTCCGTAGGTACTCATTGGTTTGAGGAACAGGAGGGTTACAATACTCTCCTGTAGATGATAACATGTCAGCCAGCGTAATGTTGTGGCCATATGGTCCACGACTGCTCCCTGTCACTCTATGGCATGGCATTGTCACCTCCTTTGGCTGAGCCTGTTCTAGTTGCTCAGCTTCTATGTCTCAGCCCTCTTGTTGCTCTTGCAGACATCGACTGCATCGTAGTTTGTTTGCTTGCATAGCACAAAGCTCAACCACATGCTCCTTCACCTCTTTGTAGCAATGGTACGGAAGATCATCGCCCTGAGGGTCAATACAAATATCTGCATTGACATAATCATGTGTATCGTGGTGTTCACCAACTCTATCGCTCTCGAAATACCTCGAGAGACAGTCCGCTATCTTATTCAGTTCGCCTTTGACATATGTGATATCAAAGTTGTAGCAAGACATATAGTCAATCCACCGGCGTTGCCGGGGGGACAACGTTGCTTGAGTCTTGAAGAATTCAAGTGCTTTATGGTCCGTAATGATGTGGATCTTGTATCCCATCAATTTGTCTTCCCACTTGAGGAGTGCCTCAAGTATTGCCAGCATTTTGAGCTCATAGACCACATAATTCTGTTGGGCCGAGGTGAACTTCCTTGACATGAACCCTGCTGGCCGGCAATTCTGCCAGGAACTTTCCTGGCTATACATTGCACCAACTCCAGTCTTTGAGGCATCACAGATGAGCCAAATCGGCTCATCATGTCTGGGATCTATGGGACAAATGACTGGTGTCTTTGAGCAGATCCTCTTGATCATCTCAAAACAGCATTGGTGTATAGGTCTCCATATAAATGGAGCTCCGTTCTGCGTGATGGACATCAAGAGTCCAGTATACGCTGTAATATCAGGCAGATAGTTGCCGATATAGTTCACCAGTCCCACAAATCTTTGCACATCGTTATAATTACGAGGCACACACCATTCGCGTATGCGATCAATTTTGTCCTGGTCAGGGTGAATATCCTGACTGTCAATCTTGTGTCCAAGGCAGTCTACTGTCTCAGCATATAGTTCACATTTCTTCCACTTGAGGTACAGTAGATTAGACCTCAGTTGCTCAAAAATAACACAAAGATGCTCTTTGTGTTCTTTGATTGAATTGGAGTATATGAATATGTCGTCCAGATATATATGAATGAACCTCCCGATAACATCCCAGAAGATGGAGGTCATCAACCTCTGAAACGTTGCAGGAGCATTACAATCTCCTATCTGCATAATGTTGCTCATATATGTTCCCATGATTGACGAGAACACTGTCTTTGGGATATCCAACAAGCGAATTCTCACTTGCTCATAAGCGTCTGTCAGGTCAATTTTTGACCTGAACTTTGCTCTTGCAACATCCTCTTGAATCACTTCCTGATCTGCTCATAAGCGTCTGTCAGGTCAATTTTTGACCTGAACTTTGCTCTTGCAA